>JABRWK010000208.1:0-43991 GCA_013372445.1 Hypothenemus hampei | reverse complement strand
AAGCTCTTTAAAAAACACTAAAAAAATGAAAAAAAAATTTTGTTCCTTTAATTTTTTGGACTACTGTATAATAAAGAAAAACCTTAATTATCAAATAACAGATATTTATTGTCTTCCGGGACCCGTGAAGTGAATTAGCGTGCTGGGTAAGGTAAGTTAGCCAGGAGTGTGGTACTAGCAAGGAGTTTTAGTCTACCCATTAAAAAACTCTGTGCCTCCTATAGTCTAAAGATCTTGTCTTACCTTACCTTTCCTTACTTTGCCTCACCTAGCACCTGAGTTCGCTCAATGGGTCCCGAAAGACACTTTACCTATTGGACATGAAAAATACTAATTTGTTTTTATAAAATAAACTTAAAAAAATAACACAAAATAGTAGAATTAATTTTTTTTATCACAAAAGATTAAAAAGCCGCATTTTTCTTGTTTTAATCTACTATTTAGGATGTCTATTACTCATTAAAATTGAAAACCTGCATAAAATCGAGTATCTTTTAACGACACCGGCATCAAAATTTATTCTGAATTTTAGATAAGAATTTATTCGTTCACATTTAAACATTCCCAGTGGCCGTCATAGCGAAAAAGATTTTTTATCTATTTATTTTGCAAATAATTTCATAAAGGGATTTAAGTTTAAATCAAGTTCCTATCGGCGTGCTGTATTTGAACTTATTAAATTCCTTACATAGTTTGAACGTTAATATGCAAATACGCGTTCTTGCTGAAGTAATTTCATAATGGTCATAGGAATAATACAAATAAAAAATTAAAATCAACAGTCTACGAACTGGAAAGACCAGTTATCAACCAAAATCAGGAATTTTAGAATGGCGAACGAAATGTAAACTATTGAATATGCAATCGGCCAGCTGTTATAAGCGAAATCCATTTGCCGTAATCCCGTGAGGTCGCCAAGAACTTTACGTTTAATGAACAAGTAGCCGCTTTTGTGCCCTAATAGTTTCGACCTAACTGACCGCGCTCAACTTTACAAATTTGCCCCTTCTACAAGCTTATATGCTAAAATAAGGTAAATATCATTTGAATACTTGAACTGTATTTTAATGTGCAACCGAATATAATCTGTTTTTCAATGTGTTAGCACTAATAACATAAAATTATCAGTCTCTATTTTTACATTGAAAGGCTTAATGTTTAGTTTTTGTATAATACATATAGGGTGGTTAATAGAAAAGGATACAAAGCCATTTTGGGATATAAAGCCATTTTTAAGAAAATGCTTGGACACGTAGATTTACATTTTAGAGAGAATACCTTTATTCGCTATCTCTGACTCTGTTCCATCAACCACCTTCCAGGGATGATATTAACCCATAAAATTTTAAATGTAAAAGTGGGTCAAGTGGCACGTCATATAATAGTGGTGTAATTAATAATGATTTGTCGATGCCACTAACTTCTGCAAAATTTTATTTCAACGTGGCCATTATTTTAAAATTATTAAAATAAAACTTTGCTGTACCATTTCTGGATACCACTTTTTCATTATACAATGACAAATTTTGAAATTTTAAATTATTTTTCATGAAAAAGGTATTCATGGTTAATATATCTCTAGGGTGCGTCGTTTTCCAGTAAAAGTGATTTGAAAATTTTGTCTAATTTGATACCTAACCAATATGGGTTAAAAGATGAATACCAGAATCATCATATTAAATAGAAAAATAAAATGACAAAAAAAATTTAAGAAACAGAAACAACAGATGTAAACTCTATAGAAGAATTCCTGAATCGGATACATTTAGCTGAAGAACACCTTAGACAACATCCTTTTCAAATTCAACGGCCAACATAAAACATTCAACTCCGAGCTCGGTTGTGCACCCAAGAAAACAAAAATATTTCTGAACTTTTATTGAAATACTAGGCAATATTTTTAGAATAACTAATATTAAAATTGATTGAACTTTACTTTTTTTGTACCTTTATTTAAACACGAAATTTTTAAATCGCTTTTACTCAAAAACGGAACACTCTAGAGATGTTAATCAACACTATTTTTTTCATGGAAAATAGTTTCCAATTTCAAAATATGTTTTGTGGTAATGAAAAAATGACGGCCAAAAATGTTACAGTAAATTTTTCTTCAGCTCTCTCCCCCATAATGTACGCCTCTAGTTGATATTTTGTCAAATGAGATGTATCTATTTCTTTAACTTATTAAATTACATTAATACATCGAGATTGATGATTCTAACTAATGTCATTATGCCGTTATTACCAAAAACTCTTTGTCAGAGGTTCTCCTTGAAAAAACTGTCGTAATAGGGAAAAAGATTTTTCCAGTTGAAAGTGATGTACACAGTGGTACAAAAAAGATTCGGCAGTTAAGTGTCAAAATGGTCACTTGTGGCAATCCCTAGAAAATATAATCAAATCGTTAATAAATTTGAATTTCTCGTCCTAAGTAACGCCCGGATACAAAATTTCTTGAAATTCGTTCAAAATAGTCGAAAGATGTTAAAGGAAATGTAATTTATTTTTTTAACTTTGACACCCTATAGCTACGTTAGTATCAACTTTTGAACTAAGGCAAATTTAGGTAAATCGACCTATTTTGAGCTCTACTATACCTGATGGAACGTTATACGTATTATTCATGGAAACGCTGTATATTCATGTAGATATGTATAGTAAAAGAAAATAATGTAATAAGAACTTTAACAGAACTGTGTTTTTCTCGAAGGCAAACAACAGTACCTTCCTTCTTTTAAATATTATGAAATCAAAGGGTTAAAATTAGGGTTGAGAAAACACCGACCTCGAAAAGTAAAGGGTAGCCTACGCTTCTGTAAATGTAAAAAAATGTAATATACCACCTTAAAGGTCTTTGCGCGATACAGCAATGAACCAAAATTTATTATATTTTTTTTCATCATAACGCCTGGAAGATATATGTATATTGATATTTCTGGAATGGTAACTTTTATGAAAACTTTTTATATCAACAAAATATAATTTTTTACTATTATACTTTTCATTCCCAAGAGATTGCTCACTTATTCAAGAGATACCCTGTATAATACGATGTTTGTATTAGATATTATTCAGAAACATATTAATGAGTAATTCGAATTTTTACTGTTTTATTAATTTTTACAACACATTTAATTCAAGTATTCTATCTAAAACTGTATTATAGGAATTTAAGGAAAGATACATGGGAAAAAAATCTTTCAATTTTTTAAATATAAAATGTTTTTGATAAAACTTGTAGGATAAAATATGTGAAATATGTCATGTTTAAACCTAATAAAATGGGTTGTCCCACCTCAGAAAGGCCAATATATTTGCCTCAAATGAAGAATGCCACAATTCCATTAGACAAATTATTGTCGAAACCGACGTTATAGACTATAAATACTTAAACCAATATCCCTTTCCGCCTACCTGAACCGTGAATAAATTTTTCGGACCGTCGTTAATAATAAGAAAAATTTCAATCACTATACATTTTTTTAATCATTAAAGTTATTAAAAAAAAATATTAACGTCAAGAGTAATTGTAAATTAAAGTTTCTTCATGAATCTTGTTTTATAAAACTCTCTAAATAAGGAGTGGAACAAAACCTATGACAATTAATCACCCTGGAGCCTTAAGTTTATGAAATTCTGCAAGATATTAATATTTCTCAAGTTGAGGTAATAATGTATCTTTTGTAGTTTGCTGTAGACAATTTGCATACTGAACAAGCGCTCGTTTTCTTTTATGCAAGTTGTGATATTGGTTAGTTGGTTAATGTCATAAAGTTCGAAAAACTTGATTATTTATATTTTAACCGAAAGATTTTTTTGATTTATTGAATTAATAATTGATCCTAAATTTTAATCTGGGGCGATAATTAAGGAAAATCTCACCAAAAGATGATTGAGGTCAAGACGAACACAAAAGCCGGCAAAGCTAATAAGTTTTAATTGCCTTTGGGCTTTGGGTAACACGGTTAATTTATATCCCAAGAATGAAATTATTCTAACGTTACTTTCCTTCTTGATGAAGATTTTTTTTCTGAAGAGTCATTAATAAAATTATAAAAATTTGCCGAATTCTCTACTATCTGACTAAAATCGAAATTTCCCAGGTGCAAAAGTGAAAATAATGGTTTGAAAGACATTAACTTGGAACAATATAGCTGAACCGCGATATTTTATCACTGTCATCTGAAATAGTAAAATGAACTCTACTGGAAGCGTTAATATTACTAAATTAATACCAGTTTAATTATAATGGCACAGAGAGGTAACGACGAAATGTCATATTCCGGCTGAGAGTTTCCAGGGTCTGATGACAGATGTTCTCAAGGGGCAATATAAGTCATCAATCTAATAAACTTTCTTCTATCTTATATACGGGGTGATTCAAATATAAATGCACAAACCATAATTGTAAACAGGGAGTTCTAGATATTGTGATTTCAAATCAACCATTAAAACGTTTTGTTAGGACATGAATATTGCAGATATAAGGTGTTTTATTAATATGATGCATTTTTTTAATATATTTTTGAGGATGTAAAATATTTTGTTCAAAATTAAAGGGCCAGACTGTATATGGCATATTTTTGACACTTCCTTAAAAATAAAATACTCTAGGTATATACCTATTTTTTGCAAAAAAGTACATACGTAGTTAATTTGATAATGATACAATAAAATTATTACCACTTCGAGTTTTTGTATGTTTTACACTTTATTGTATACTTTTTATTTGTTCAGAATAATTTAGCTATTTGTTCCTTATCATTTCTTCTTTTCATCTTTTAGAATCTCTTCTACATGTACACTTTTAATACGTTTTTCCCAACAACCAGTATTCAAGCAATTTTATTACTTAGCGAAAAAATAAATTAAATGTTTTAGTTTAAAATAATACTCATTATATTTGTAAAAACTAAAAAATCTTTAAGCAATTAAGTATTTTCCATTTTTATAGGTAGGTAACTTCTCCCGAACCTTCTGGTAACTTCGCAATTCCACGTTTATAAAACTTCTATGACTTTTTATAAAAAAATGTAAGCAACTACGAGTTCAAATTATCGTCATTAGTGAAAGTTTTACCATCCAAAGAGTATTACAAACTTTAAAATAAATGATAATTTAAAGTTGCATGATCAGAGCTATACGGTGTATATGACATCACTTTCCAGCCAAGCTTCAATAATTTTCAGTGAGTTGCCAAAAATATCTGTGACCTAGTATTGTAATCATAGAATGCTACCCTCCACAATTTATCAAATGCGGTCTTTGTTTCTTTGATTGTTTCTTCCGGTTTCATAAATTGTTAACAGTAAACATCTGAATTCATCATTAGGTTCTTTGGAAACAATACAAATACAAAACACCTTTTTAGTAATATCAATAAATTAAAACCATGGTCTTTTTCTGACGCAACTAATGTTTCAAAGTAACATACCTATTTTGATTCATCATACACAGATCATGATTGTTTTAAAATGAAGTTTTTGTAGATAATCCATTTTTACTCAGCAGTTCAAAAACCTATCGGTTTTAGTGCCCTTAAGATGCAAAATATTGATTCGTTGTATTAATTTTTTTTTTAATTCTTGAGAAACCGAAATATTCAGCTGCTTAACAGGTTCAAAACATTTTACGTAATGTTTAATTGCTGTATGTAACATATTTAACTTTTTTATAGTTCCTCACACATCTGTCTAACAATTAGATTCACTGATGACTGTTATTTAATAATCAGCAATTTCAATTGGCCAGAACACTAAAACATTGGTCAGGATTACGGTGAAAAATCTAAAGAATGAAATTTGTTAAATCAATTTTCACACGTACGTATGTTCTATTAACTGGAAACTTTACATATTGACGTCTTCATGAGCTTATGCAACTTTTTTATCTTTATGTAATAAATAAAACAGTAAAATAAGCTGAATATACTCCATGTTATGGTCATCATCAAAGAAATAACCACAGGCAAAACTATTTGTACCTACACGTTTATTGTAGAACAGCCCAATGGAATAAATTTAGTATTTCAAATAATGTGTATATTTATCAAAAATTCAGCTTCTGATATGACATTTCGCAACATAAAAAATTTTTTCCTAAGTTCAACGTTCTGAGAGTGACAATTACTAAGCCTAAATTTTTAAATCAGAAGCAGAACCTTATAATACCCCATTTGAAAAGTCTTTTTATTATCTATGTAAAAAAATTATTGTTATTAAATTTATTTTAAAAATTAATTTATAAAATTAATTCATCTGACTACCGACATTTGCTAACGCAAATTAAAAAATCAGGAAATCAGTGATATTGATAGAATATACATATTATATTTTGTCGACCAATGATGCTGAAATTACAAAACAATGTTATCGAACTATAAAATGTTTCGTTTTCTAATACTGCCATATTAATCGTAAAAATTGTCAGTAATACTATAACGCAACTGGATATGAAAATTATATGTATACAGGGTTCGTCAAATGTAGAGAAACGAATTAATATGTCAAACATTTTTTAGACTAAATTAATTAAATTTGATATATGGGGATTTGAAATTATGATTGATCGAAATGTGATATCTGTCCTGTTGCCAAATTTGTACTTTTTTCCCTAAAAACCTTAACTTTGTTTTTTTAACTCAGACACCGGATATACTTGTGTTAGGATCATTCGATTCTTTAAAGACAGTCTCATGTGTCTCCACAATGTTTCGTATATTATTTTATTTTATTTTTTTTAATTTTTTTGTTTAATTTTGATTAGGTTTCGAAATACAAATAAAATTCAACAGTAAAATTTAATAAAAAACACTAAGAATAAATACTTCATCGATCGCCTCGAGTTTTTGTAGTAGTACAAAGGTATGAATATATCGCCACTACTATGCTGAATCAGTTAGAAGTCCGATTTCACGTAGCTTGCGCTCAAAACTAAACCTCGTCTGCAACTGGTATCATGATAGATAGTTTCAAAATTCTAAGATCGATAAATTTTCTCTGAAGTAAAAGAACAATATTAATAATCATAAAAAGTTAATAATAATAAATAATAACGTTGGGACATTCAATTCAATAATTTTAATGTCTTTCATTAAATTTTACTGTTGAATTTAATTTTTTTTTGTATTTCAAAAATTAAACAAAATAGGTGCGAAATAATATAGGAACTGTCCTCAAAAAAAAAAACGAATTATCCTAACATATAGCTATAAAAAAAACAAAGTTAGGGTTTTTAAGGAAAAAAGTACAAACTTGACAACGTGACAGATATCACAGTTCAATCGAGCATAATTTCAAGCCCCTATACATATACCAAGTTTAATTAATTTAACTTAAGGTTAAATTAACCAAACTTGGTTGGTTAATTAAGGTTTTTGAAATATTAGCCTATTACGTTACATTTGATTAACCTTATATATAATCTAAACTTGTTAAGTCTTGCTTAAGCAGACCTACAAGTTCTAGCTAATATGACATATTCTAACGGAACAGAGCAGCATCACGTTACCAAATCAATGTTCAGTCAGTACCTCGACTACACATTTTCAAATCGGTAAATAGGAAAATGAGGGTCGGTAGAATGTCCAGCACGGGCACCTGATTTTCCGCCATTAGAATTGTTCCTATGGGAATATCTCAAAAGTATTTTATAATATTAAGCCAGACAATCCATCTGACTTAAAAGAAAGAGTAACGATTGCAATTAGATCGGTCGAATAGGTCACTCCTTAAATGTTTAGTAACATAAAAAAACATTTCTATTTATGATTAAGAAGCTGCCAAAACGTTCAAAATATGGAATTTCAACATCTAACATAGAAATTGATATTTTCCTTTTTTCTTATATCATCAAGTGCGTTACGCTATTTATTTATTTATTTAATTATTTATTCAACGGTATTAATCATTAAATTTTTTATTTCATTATCATATTAAGATTTTGATTTATGTTAATTTTCCAGATATCTATTAAAACAATAATATTATTGAATAGACAATGAAAAGACTTTTCAACTTAGATTTCCCTAGCTCATACTTTCAACTTAAAAATTTGGGGATTGCAGCTGTTACTCAAAAGGGGATAACATTTTTATGTTGCAGGATGTCATTGTAGTATTTAAAATTGGCGTATCTCAGAATTTCAGAAAAATATCCGTACCTATATCGTATAAATTGAAATACTGAATGTATGTTTGTTCCACACTGTATGTATGCTTAATATGATTCTAACGTTAATGCAAAGTAATGAATGAAGCCAGAAGTAATTCAAAATAATTAACAAAAACCATTTGTGAAAGTCAAAATTACTTTATTATCAATCTAAAACAATGAATCTTTTTAAAAAAACTTGTCAACATTTGTTATAAACTTTATAAAATGATGTTTTGCTGAAAAATGAGTTTATGTATGTATTGAAAAATGAATCCATGAAGTATTGTCAGCAGTATATTCTTATTGAAATAAAACGAATTCATATTTGCAATCTAACTCAACCACTGAACTGAATAATAATGGCAAATGACAAGTGCGCGTTGTTTGTAAACTTTATAATTTATTATTCATCAAGTTCTTCAAACTTATGTTCCTGCTTTTGGTTAGGTGTTAAGTAAAAAAATACTTTATTCATGAAATTGTACAGACATCAACATAATCAGATATCAAGAGGCTTTACCGGTTTTCCCTAGATCAAATTTCAATAAATATTAAATTTTGCAATGGGGAGGATTGGAAGTTATGTGTATGTATAAATCCAAGATTTTTTACAATAGTAACAGTTAGATGTCCACTTAGAAAAATAAATTATGTCGTTACTGGAAAATCCATTATGGATTAGATCAATCGCGAATTCTCAAGGCGTCTACCTTGAGGAATAAGAACTTGTCGTTTATTATTAGTTTCCTTGCGGTCTCTATAGGGAATACTGACCTACTTACATCTCGGTGAGGACGTTCATCTTCGAGAGAAACGAGAGAGTGAGACAGAAGGTTTCAATTCTGCCTTTTTCGGAAACAAAGAAACGCGTCCACCATAAAAAAGCAATCATCACTCGAATTACCTTTCTTTTGGTTGATACGGAAATATATGAGCGAACATTTGTTTTTAGATAAGGGATTCTTTGGTTCCGAGTAAAAATCTGTTATGAGTGTTACGAAAAACTAGATACTTGACTTTCGAAATTTTAGTAAATGTTTCTAAAAAATACCTTTAATGTATCTGTTTTTTGTTAGATTCATTTATATATATTTACATTACAAGTTGTGTGGTTTTGATACGTTTTACGTGGGTTTAATTAATAGGATTATGAAATAATTGAATGTTATAGAAACTGGATAGTAATCCCAAGTAAAGTTTTCATTATTTTCTAATCATTTTTTATTGTTGCTTTGGCTGTCAAGTAGTCACTATCTTTTGATTTAATATAAAAACCATATATTTGTTTTAGACAGTTTAGGTAAATAACCTTTCCATGAATCTGCAGAAGAGTGAACATTAAAAATTTACTAGAATTGCATTTACCGTTGGATACATGCTACTATGTTATTTTTGTTATGGACTTTAAAAGAACTAATGTCAAACCATGTATGTGAGTTACGGGGTTGCATTCATATGAGAGTTATTCTTTTCCTGTTAAACCTAACTAAAATGCTCTTATATTTTGACATAAATTTTTACATATGTGACATATTATTATGACTTTCACAAATTAATAACAGTAACAGTGCAAAAATATCTCTCTCTATTTTCAAAATACAATTATTTAAAAAGCGCTACCTAAACAACCATTTAATTGAATAAGATCACTATCGTGCAGTAGTTTTCTACAATATCAAGCGTAATTCAACTCGTCAAAAATATTTCAGTAAAATGACTTAGCTCCTTGGTGGAAACTTATGCTACCATAAAACATTGGTGCAATGAATTTTAACTTGATCGTGTATCTTCAAAAGATGGTTTTCGAGCTATTAACTAAAAAACGGTCGTTATTGAACAAAAATATATTGTAGATTGCCATATTCCTATATGATCTATACAGGCAATTCCATAGATTGACGTGAAAGCAATTATTATTGTGCACAAACATTTACAAGTAACGAAATTTTACACTCATTGGATACCGACTACAGATCAAAAAGTGAATTGTGTAGAGTGGTACTAGTTTGGATCGCTTTAACAATGCTACTTTTCATTGGATCTACAAAATCATAAGAGGTGATGAAACCTGGATTTATTGCTATGATTCCGAAAAGAAAACAATTGACGATCTGAGTATTTGAGAATGAATGGACTCATACAAAAGATGGTTATGAAAAAGTAGAATCGAGAAGATAATCGCAACATTTTTCTAAATAACGGCATATTAGTTAACACTCGCTTTAGAGGATCGTAATACGATTAATTCCGAATGGTATACTATAGTTTGTTAAAATTATTTGAAAGTGTCTGAGAAAACCTACCAAGAGCCAGAATTTTATTATCTAAACAATTGAGTATTTAGTGCTCAAAAGATTGAATTAAGAAATCATTTGCTGTATAGATCAGACATTGCATCCTATAATTTTTATTTATTCTCTTAAACAAATAATATATTACGTGATATTTTTGTACGACAACCATAGAAGCTGACACATTTAAAAATCAAGCAATGATCCAAATTCCCAACACTTAAAAATTTGTTTCCAGCAATGGCTTAAGCGTATGTGGAAACGTATTGTTTCCGTTTCTCCATACGAAGAGAATATTTTAAAAAACTGTCAAGACATTTGTTTGAGTACAGATGAGTATTATTTTCTAGGTTCAGTGAAAAGGGACCACCCATTATACATTATAAATTGATAGTAGTCACATAGTCACACTAGATAATGTTAAGTACAGGTTATTGCGTGACGTACTATAAAAATTTAAGCGGTATATCGTGACAGTAAAGCGTTACTGTCACTTCGAGTAGTACCCCGGTAAGTATCAGGATTTTTTTGAGTAAAATTAAACGAGATGAATTACAGTGAATTGGTGACATTTCGTCACCTTAGAGTTACACTGTTGTATGTACATAAATGTTTGTTTAGAATTACGGCAAAAAGAAAATTTTCACATATGTCACATGTGTATCACTGCAAGTAATGTTATTGCAATTATTAATAATTAAAATCGACTTACTTCTTATACGGATGTCGTAAAAAAAAGTGTAAAAAAGTCGTTAAATCGTAGTTTTTTTAATGTTGAAAAGAACATATACAACTTTGTAGCTTTAAAAAACGTATGTATTTAAAAAATATATCACATACAACTTTGTGACAATAACTTAATAACTTTTGATCTTGGCTAAATCAATATACTAAGTATACAAAAATGTTAAACTAACACTATTAAGAAAAATTGATAAAAGATATTTATATTATTTTGGCAATATTGCTTTAAAGTACTCTTTGTCTACTTGTGGCATCCAAGGGCATATACTTTTAATGGCTTTAACTTTTTCTGTGGATATAGTTTTCTTTTCTGTTGAAACTTAACTTTTAATAAATTTCATTAAAACACATAATAATTAAATACATGAATTAAATCCAGTAATAAAATAAACAAATCATAAACCAATACAAAGAAAAGAATAAGAACAATAAAAAAATATGTATAAAATATAAGAAAACACTACTATGCAAAGAGAAAAAAGTAACGGGTGTTCAAAAAATAACGTGTTTGGAGTAGGCTATACTATCGAAAACATATGGCGTAGATTAATTAGATATACAACAAGCCTCTCTGTTTGTTTACATTTTCGGTGACAGGTATCATTATCCATATTTTATAATTAATAATATATTATTAATACTGGAGGATGATTACTTCGTCTGAATATTTTTCCCTAAACTCCTCCAGGCACTACTCCAAAGATTAAATTCACACACCACCAACCTTTTGTTCGTTGCGAAAATAAATTTCGCAGATAAACGTCTTCTGTTGTAAAGTGAAATCCATAGTAAAAAACAATGAAAATTGCTATGAAAATTAGCATTATACAAAATTGTCGGAAAATTTGAATAACAAGAACCGTTAACATTTAAATCCAAAATATAACCTCAAAAACGGACTTGTCATCTAACAATAAGCCGCGTTTGTCTGAATTCGAATATGTATTCGATATACGTTTTGACAGTCATAGCCAACTCCAAACACGTTCCTTTTTGAACATCCTCTACTAGTATGCATAAGAGGGTCTGTCCTACCTAAATACAATATTACATACAATCAAAATATAAGGATTAAATATCAGATACCTTAAGGATGCTCTGTGTTTACTTATACATAATCACCAAACATAAATCAGAATAAAGGGCTTACGAAATACCTATAGGAAAAAGTTGCCAAAATCGTATCACTTAAGAAATTATGCATAATACGAAATTCTGGTAATTTATAGATTGTCATAAACATAATTTTTATAGATTAAACTCTTTTTAGAAAACATGATTAAAATTTTATATTAGTCTTACCTGCTTTTTACATTCGTTACAATAGCGCTATATGTTGTTTTAATGTATCTACTATTTAAAATTATTTTGAAATATGCTAAAAATCACAGGTTATAAAAGTTGTTATTAACTGTCACCAGCATTCAACACTAAGCGGAATTTCAATGTGGTACCCTAGTTAACAGACTTGCAAAAAGTTAGTTAATTGATTCTACATGTGGCTAGTAATTACTCTGTAGTTATATATCCGTACAGTTGATGTATTAATTGATAAAACGTTTTACATATAAAGAAATATGGAAATGTGCTAGGTTGTAAACAATATAGCTGTGAATGACTTTAGTCATCCTACTTTTGATAGTATTGCTGAGTTTATTTTAAGCAAAACATGTCTATAAATGTTCAATTCGTTAAATTTTTTGCAATAAAATATTGAACATATACAATATACACATATTATACATACACGTAAACTATATTAGACATAATCTTTAAACGCCTGTCATTTGATAACCGTGGCGAGTTGCAAATTTATTCACAAAAATTACCTCAAAAGTACACCCTTTAAGTTCTTACAATATGTCACGCAACACCCTGAATAATAAATTCTTTATCAGATATTAATAAAATATTTGAATTAAAAATTAAAACAAATTTATAGTGCCTTTAGAAATTATTGATCGCCAAGAATGAAGTAATGAACTCAGTTCAAATTAAATTGTTTCGTTCACAATGTTTCTAATTTTCTAATTAAAACTTAACACATTCAAGTTCATTTGATTTATGGGAGCTAAATATAAATTAAAAGTACAATAATAAACCAAATTTAGCTATGATGAAATATTAACAAAAATGGAAACGGTGTATCAAATCCACATTAATTATGTTCATCTTATTAATATCGAGGGCTTAATAACAAGGGAACCTAACTCCAAAATTTGCAAAATTAACATATTTGACGGTAAGGCTCTTTAAAGCTTTCTGTGTCTTGTAAGAAGGGTATAGTTTAAGGGCAAATTAAAAAATATTCTATAAATAATAACTGGTATGTTAAATTTTTGAAAAATGTAAAAACCTGATTTATTAAAGAATTTGTCTAGTAGTGAAAAATTATATTTTTGTAGATGTGGTATTACAAAAATCCTTAAAATCCTCAATACACAGTGTGACCCACTTAAAACCGGACCACCTTTGTAAACCCAACCTTGCAAAATCTTTGTTTGCAATCCTATTTGGATCAGTTCTTTTAAGGTTTAAGGCATCAATTATTTAGTTTTAGGACAACTTCTTGACGCAGTGATTTCAAATTCATGGTCTACTTTGCCTCTTTATTATGACCAAAATGCAAGAAAAAATATTAGGACCTTTTTTTTAATTTTACTTCGGTACTGTATTTAGAAAAATTCAAAGGGATTCTACTCTAAATTTCGTTAAAAAGTTTGTTCGTAAAAAAGCTACAGGACAATCAAATTTTAAATTTGAAGAACTTTGATAAATTTATTCTATGACTTTTTTAAGAACAAACCTTTTTTAACGAAATTTGGGATACAAACATTCTGAATTATTCTAAAGACAGTTCCGAAGTTAAACATAAAAATATACCTAAGTTTTTTATTGAATTTTGGTCATAAGAAAGAGGCAAAGTAAGCCTTGGATGTGAAGTAAGTGAGCGTGACAAGAATTTGTCTTCAAATAGAGTTTTAGATGTCCAACCACTTAAAACAAAATGATCAAAACCGGACCGCCAATAAAGATTTCACAGGGGTGTCCCACTCTTAAGTGGGTCAAATTTGATTATCCTGAAACTTTTTTTAAAAACAAACCTTTTTTAACAAAATTCAGGGTAGAAACATTTTCAACTATTCTAAAGACAATACAGAAGTCACATTGGAAAAAAATCCCTAATGCCTTTTTCTTGAATTTTGGATACGAAAAAGAGGCAAAGTAAGGCTTGGATTTTAAGTGTACATGACAAGAAGTTACCCCAAAATAGATTTGCAGATGCTTTACAATTTAAAAAAAAATTATCAAAATTAGATCACAAATAAAAATTTTACAGGGTTGGTCCGGTTTTAAGTAGATCACACTGTATATTATATTACTGACCTATTTTCTACGAATGCTTTTGTTTTCATACATTTATTTTAACTTTTTTTATATGTTAATTTTTTTGAAAATGTAATTACACTCTTCACTGTATTTAGGACTGGATGATTAAATAAAATGTTTGTTTGTTAATAGACCATATGTGTGAAGCAAAGGTTTTGAAACCGCAAATTACCGTAACAAATCAAAGATATACATTAGGCTTTCCAGTAGAACTGGTAATATGAATCATTTTGACCTAAATAAACAGCCAGGTCAGAATAAAATAGACCCTCTGTGAAATTATTTTAATCTTTTCGGTTGACCATATTAAGCACCATCTCTCAAATGTAAAGAGTAGTCAGTGAAAGTTTACCACTCTTCACGGAAATTAACAAATAAACTGGCTTGTATTATAAAAATTCCTCTTTCAGTTTGTTTCAAAGAATAAAATCGGGCTTCCAAACCACGTCGCCGAAAAATCCAGGTAATCTTTTATATCAAAATCCTAATCTTGTGTAAGTGTCTCACGTTTTTAGAGTTCGAAGTTATGAATTGCCATGTTAAAATATGGTAAAAGCTGGACATAATTATTTATTATTGTTTTAGAAGTCCTTTACAAAATAGTATTGTTACGAATTTCTGTTGTATACTTAACAGGGGTTCAAGATCAGATACTTTATTTGAACACGTTTACAATTTTTAATACTAACATGTCTATTTGCCTTATATTTCATCTATATAGGGTATCTCAGTGGAAACTCAATACAACAATTTTAAGGTATTTCTTGATTGAGTAGAAAAAATCGACGAAACACGTTAATTGATTTTTCAAGGGGGAATCAGTGCATGAATATTCTTCAATCGCTATAATCAAACTCCACGTGGTCGTGATATTCATACGAAGGGCATTAGACCCTTTGAACTGCCTAAATTCTCTTTTTATAAATACAATATTTATTTCTTCCACGTGAAGAGCAAGGGAAGACCTTGGTTTCCAGATATAAAAATGAAATAAAATCTATTAAAATAGGATCAAGTATCCTTTAAATAATTCAACTGATGAGCCAAGGCGACAATTAATCATTAAAGGCTTGTTGCGCCAATCTTTGATTATGAAAAACAGAGATTTGATACTACATTACACCAAAGATCAAAGATCATTAGTGTATGTGTACAACAACAATAATATGGTGACTATAAAAGGCAACAAGAAAACAATAAAGAAGTATTCGCAACGTTATAAGGCTTATACCATAGGATCTTCGAGTTCTATATAAGTAAAAGCATTCAATATTTGTTAGTGAAACTGAATCTAGTTAACCAATTCTAAATTCTACTACTAGAAGTTCATTTAGTAAGCTGTTCAACCTTCGGTCGAATATCACATAAGGTAGGTCATTACTTTATAGTTAATTGGTATCTGATACAGTTTCATCAATGATGTATTAATTTTATTATTTTTTTATGTTTTTTGCAATAAGTTTACATATGCTTATTCGGTTCAAACTATTTTACTCATTTTATAATAAAACACATAAAAATGACGATACTAAATTCTTACGTTTTCATTCCATTGCTAAGAAATAAAAGATTCCGGCACTCATACTCTTGACTATGAGTGCGGAGGTTACGAGTCCCCTGATCATGACAACATCAACACTTAAACTTCGAAATGGAATAACCTGACGAATGGTACCTCATTTTAAAGGTATTTAAAACACCGCTGCAGTTTTTGACTTCGGCAGGATATTTCGTAAGAAATTTTACCTTAAATGTATTGTCTGTGTCTATTAGTCCAATGCCTCTATTGAATTTAATAATAACGAACAAAAAATTATTAACAAAAATAAATAATATTTAGGCAAATAATTTTTTACGATTAACTAAAGAAATTTATCAACCCTGAAACATTTTGCTTCGAGGAGTAGAATATCCATCTAAACGGTGACCCTTTTCTGTATCGGAGTTTCTTATTTTTAATTTGCGCTCGTTAACGTTGTTATTTAAGCAATGCTTCATTCTACTAAAGAAAGGGTTCATCTAATTGAATTGTATTTTGGACATAACAACTGCGCTAATTGAACAGTAAAGGTGTTTAATGAACAATATCTACACAAACGTGTCAGTAGAAATTTCCTGTTACAATTAGTAACTAAATTGGAGAAACTAGAAATATTAAAAATAAAAAATGAGGAGTTGAACATGCTGTCATATCTAATAATGAGATGGTGCAAATAAGTAGTTTTGAATCAGATTCATGTCAAATCAGCAATAAGTATATGACAATTAACAACAGGTTAACCACCTTAACTTTCTTCATTTGGAGTTTGATGAATTCCCATGGCTTCACCGCATGCAGCACCCATTACCAGAGTTATTGGTTTCTGCAGTAGCCTCAAAGGATTTCCTTTCTGTCTTGACGTATTCCCGAAACGTTTCTTTTGAGTATAAAACGAGAAAACCCACCGGTTTAACCAAAAATCTGTTGTTTACTTCGGTTTAGCTGGCGTTGTTAGGTTGTTTGTTAGTTTCGTTGTAATCGGTTATTTATTAAGAATCTAATAATCACAGGAAAAACCGGTATTTCAAGTTGAAGTCGCATAAATCAGTTATCATAGTAGCTTCTTTTCTTATATTATAAAATTGAGCAATTTCTTGATGGCAATTGTCATAATCGTTATGAATTCTGTAATGGTGTGCCCAATTAAATATTTTTTTTTTCAGAATAGGTTTGATTCAATTTTTCAGGTACTTGAATATTATAGATTAGGTGTTTTTTATTGTCCATGTAATCTCTATAAACTACGAAATGCCAAGCGTCAAAACTTTGGCATCTAAACAAATAAAAACATAAGATAAGTAATTCTTTTATAAACAACTTGAACTATTCATAAGCTTAGAAATGATTTATGCCTTATAAATTTTTATATAGCAAGCGTTCTTAAATTGCAGGCTTCAAACCAATTCTCCCGTCCAATTTGGCGGAATGTTTCATTATAAATGATGAATATTTTCGAATGAAAATCATCGAGATTCCTGATTTAGAAATTAGGTTTTTCAAATTCTCAAACTATTAATATATTTAACAGATATATTTTTACTTCTAGTAGACAAACAACAGTTCATTTTAATGAAATTTTCAAAATGAAAATGTTTAAACTTGTACATTAAGTTTTCTACAGTAAAATTACTATCGAGAATTAATAAATAACTCGAAATCAAATACCATTAGTACTGGTTATTGAATTATGTTTTTTAAGGTTTTGGTTGAAACATTTTTTTAATTTAAAATGAAGAAATTTTAATTTTAAATTTCATTTACAAGAATGGAGACACAGCTAACGCACTTCTCTCTACTCCTATATGTGTACCTTCACTTTCTATGCAAACTGGGACAAAGCACACTTTTATTTACAATTCTCTATGAAGGGGTGTGAATTTCACTGAAAGTTTTCTGGATATATGTATGCAGGTTCAGAAGTACAAGGTTCAAAGTTCTAGTTTTATTTTTAAATTCTCACACTGCAAAAAACATTTATCGATCACAAAAGCAAAAATTAATGATTTTTGTGTCGATGTTTTAACGCAAGTTTTATTAAAGGCTTTCATTGACGTGTTAAACTAATAGTAAGCGATAAACACCAAATGAAATTAAACGTTTATTCACTGTTCGCGTTAATTCAACAGATTAGGCATTTCGATGTTCCATCAAATAATACATTATAATTTTTATAAATGTGTTTTCATGTAGTAAAATATTTAGTTTAAAATCGTTTCAATTAAGTTACATGAAAACAAGTTCTAGTTTTAATTAGTTCAAGTTCAAGTAATAGCATTTCCATAGTACTATACAACGAAATTTTAAATAGGGGCAGTTTATTTAAATGTGTCATATAACATCTTTGCATATGATATTTTCTAGAGGCGAAATTTTTAGGAAATACATACCCGTATTTAATTTTAAAGCGAAATTTGTTTGTTAATTTTAGTTGAAAAATATTTTGAAAATTTAACTTACAAATGTCAGAACGATACCATTTAATTGGTTAGGACTATAACATAAAAATCCTTTACATTTTTTTATGATAATAAGCCCTCAGCAACACTTTTTATAAGTGGATACCGATGGACATTTGCAAGGACAGGTTGTAAAGGACAACTTTTGACACCGTCTGTAATGTGTAAAGTGCCATTTCATAATAACTCGTAGAAAATAGTTTATTATGTATAGAAAAAGAGAAAAAATCATTCCGATAACGGATTGTATAGGCACGAACAAAGCGTGGCCTGCATCACCCGAGTTGCTGGATAATGAATTTTTCTCCCGAGTCACGTACGTTATTTTTCATAAAACCTGTATCGAAAATTTAACTTCTTTATGTTAATAACAATGCAAAATTGTAATAAAAGAGGTCACATTTTAACAAACTAAATACTTCGTTTAATATTTATGACAGTTATCAGCTGTGCGGTGGGTATTTATCTTTTCGACAAAATTTTTGAAGTTTAATATTTCACATATTCGATTTGGGACAAAATAAACACGAAACTACTCTCGTTTTTACATTGTCATCTCACTGGTATGAATTTATAAATTAATAGCGTCTAGTTTTTCCCTCTCGTATTAGTTAATAATAAAACGACCAAACGAATTTTTTCCGTAGAGTCTATCCGCGATCGGGTCTAGAACGTGACATTTATGACAGATAGGGGTCAAATATAAGCCATTTTCCATCCGCTATACAAGAATAAAAAGTTTCGATACAGGTTTTCCGAAAAAAAAACTTTTAAGTATCTTAAAAGGCCAAGATAATATTTTTTTAGTAATGAATCAATACGTTTTTAAACAACGGAATTCAGTTTTGTTTCCAAATGATTTAACAATAATTTAATACAATTGTTTGTCTCAACTAAACTCAATTCTAGTTGTAATTGACAAATTGTTGTGTTATCAACATGATTATCTGACAAATTGACCGGGTCCAGCTCCAATCTTCTCGAATAGAATATTGAATGTTAATTTCACAGTTGAGGCTTTAATTAATAGTCGGATAATAATACAATATATTAGCAAGTTCACTAAAAAATTCAATCAAGATACTCTGTATACAGAGATAAGGTCTTAAATATGTATAAATATTCAAACTGTAGAAAATTATAGGAGAACGAAAAACTAAAACAGTATTTGATATACAGATGTGGTCACAAAATCGAAACAAAATAAGTTTACAAATTTATATCTTTATTCATATTTATCACCTTATTTTTATTCTACTGCATATTTAATGGTGGAAACATTTAAAATAATTAAGCATTTTGTGGTTGCAACTAAAAATTATTCTTTATATCAATATACAGGGTGTTCGAAAATTTAGTACATTAGTTTCAATGGCAGATTCCTGATAAAATTCTGAGTAGAAAGTCTATATGTATAACATTTTTTTCAAAAATGCCCCCAATTTGAACTACAGCCCCAAACATCTGACCAATACGGACGTTTGACATGAATTTTCAGAATGACAATTGGTGAAAATCAGTCAAAAATCGCTCCGATTGGTCAGATGTTTGGGATTATAGTTTAAATTTGGGGCATTTTTGAAAAAATTGTTATAAAGACTTTCTACTTAAAATTTTATCAGGTATCTGCCATTAGAATTAATATACTAAGTTTCCGAACACCCTGTATGTATTTGGTTCAGTATAATAGATTCCACAATTACTTTTGAATAGATTAACACAAAATAAACAATATGCTTTCCGGTTCTTCAAATTAGAAGATCCATAAGTGTCGTATGTAGTGATTGAGATGTTCAAGTACTATTCCTTCATCTCAATCTTAGAATAGGCATATGGTATTTTGGCAGATATTATTCCCGTAAAAATATCTGTAACTAAGTGAAGACTAAAATTTTAGAAGAAAGAATAAGTACAAATAATTGTTGTTCTGTAGATTCTTCTGTTCAACACGACTTTTCTCTTTTCTTATTTGGTTTGTGATTTTCTACGAAATAAAGACAAATATATCTATTCTTTACATATTGTTTGGTTCAATTTTTTGTTCTCTAAGACACTTCTTAAATTAAAATTCCACGGAATTGGGAAAATTTTGCATATATTTTATCAGTTTCTTTTCACGGTAATAATTTATTGATTTTGTAATTTTTTAAATCTTTTATTATCTTAATTGTGCAAATAAAATTTTCCTATGCGTAAACATAAAATTAACGGTTTCTTTGAAAATGAGCATTAAATTTTGACCAATTTCCGCATCATTCTAAATATTTTTCTTTCATGATATAGTTTAGTCTATGTGAGTTTGTTTTTAAAATTTCTAACAAAGAAATTGTCAGGTCAAAATATTACACATTGCAAGAGGTTAATTACAAGACAAAGGTAGCCGGAAAATCTTTTACACCTACTGATAAAATAACTTTTAAGATCCCTTTCCTTTAGAATTTCAAGATGGGAACTAAATTTACTTTAGATTTTACGACACCATTTGCAGGTCACACCTCAAGGATACTTTGTAATTTCTAGACAAGGGTATCTTATTTAGATTACAAGTTGATATTTCACTGTTAAATTGATATTTTAAAGTGATACACTTTAGTTATGATAATCTTTCTTGTAATAATGGGCTAAAATATAAAAAATAATACGAGGTTTCAGATTTGTTTTAATTTGAAAGCATGGGTTACATTAAAGGGAATTCGACTAAAACAATTGCATTCTACTTCCAAGCCCTTGTCTGGCAATACGGTCATTTAGTAATCCGATAAGTTTAACAGGCACTAATTTAGTAACATCCGCAGGGATTATTTCCCTTTTCAATTAAATTGAAACTACAAGAAGTGAAGAGCAATTTATCTTTCCTTGACTGTGACCGTATGATCTTGACAGCTAGGCCAATAAAAGTTTTAATTAAATCTTCAAGAAGAATTTCTTTTGACATATATTTTGGTACCAAATCTACTTTTGTTATAGATATCTTTCTTATAAAACTCAAATAATTTTCTTTCATCCATTGATAGTCATCAGCCTGCTTAATTAAAGAGCAGTTCCAAGAACTGGAATTTTTCCTGGCAATCATGACCGGACGCTAACTTTAATTATACTTAAATCTTGTAATTGAAACCAGAAACAATATAATTAATAGTTGTAGTAGATAAAAGGACAAATTTAACAAGTAAATGTTGAAGATATAAATATTTAAACATAAAATTCATTAAATTGGGACGTACTTCTCGTGGATATTCTTATTTCACTCCTCTACGAGATTTTGCAAATCAACGTAACCGACGTGGCGCTAGCCATCCAGAAAATAAGTATACAATAGATTGAGTTGATCGCTATTGCCACCGACATTGCTATTTCTACCTCAGCTATATTGGTTTGAAAAATCTTTTGAGATATATATACAACATGTTTATTTGAAAAATTGTTAATAAGTATTCAGCATTTTTAAAAAAGTTGTACTTATAAAACTAGAAGAGTATTGAATTTGTTCAAATATAGATTAGTTCTTTGATGTGAAAATGTGTTATATTCTTGAATTTATAGAAATAAAAATATCGAAAATAACTAGTCTATTGCAATGTTAATCATTCTATTAAGATAGGCGGTATTCAATTATTACAACCGTTATTTCAAAAGTAATATTTTTTATTTGTGTTTACAGATTTCTTTCTGGTTTGTAAAAATTATACAAAAATTATAGATTTTCTTAAGACATTAATTTAAAATATTCAGCCAACTCACCACCAGCCTTTTCTTGATTCATAGCGAAGAATCAGTTAAAATTCCAGGTATAATTAAGTGAACCGATTAAATTTTGCGGTCCAGTCGTTTCATCTAATGGTCACGATGATAACATGACAAATTTCTCAATTAAGATTAGCATGGGCTCGAACTATTGTGGCGATATGGAGGGGATTAATTACAGTCTAATCTTATTAAGAAGCTCAGTAATTAAACGGTCCATTTGAACGTTAATTTGGTCGGAAGCTAATGCACAATACTACGACAATATATTGCACGTCACCTAGCAAAGGATACACAATTAAGCAAATAGTTTTAGGTTGCGACTAATTTTAGGTTGAACCTCTAATCGAATTTTGGCGACAAACTTTTAAACTAGTTTTGCTAAAATTTTCCTATTTACTTTGGAATGAAGTCAATTGAAATCAAGGTTATTTTGTGATGATTACATATTTTATGACGCAGTCCTTGTTCGTGACTAAAACCAGTAAACTAAGAAGAGAAAAATAAGATAAATACGGATCTTTACTAAAATGTAATTTAAACAGAATGAAACAGTAAATTAGATGAAGGTTTTTTGATTCAAAGATTAAACAGAACAATTAAGATTTAAATTACTTTTTAAGCTTTAAAAGCTCTAGCTGGTCATATTACTTTAATAATGTTTCGGTTAGTCAAGTCTAAATTACTAATAGAGAACCTAAAACCACGAAAGCTCTATATTTGTTAAGTTGCTGTGTTTGACCCCAAAAAATAAGGATCGATGTGGAAAACTAACAGTCCTAACGATAGAATTTCTTGGTATCAATTTTAATTAGGCATTAAGCTGTTATTAAAAGTAGGTGTTACTTTTATAGTTTTATTCGAGGTTATTAAACAATTTTTAATAAACAAACCATGCGATGGCAGATTATTTTGAAGTCAATAAATTAGATTATGCACCCATATACGAGTACGAACCGACATTAGCAGAAATTAATTTTGAAATATTCATGGCATGCCCAAAGGTTAAGAATTTACATGCATAAAACGGGAAAACTAAAAAATATTTGTGGCTTTATTCGCTTGCGGTCTTCAAAGTCGAGTACATCGCAGGAGTCAAGTGTAAAATACGCTCTTGCTGACTAAGGAAAAGTGGTTGATATGACCCTTTTTGAGTTGAAATTTCTAGAACGTGTTGGATATAATTTTCTTTAAAAGTCTACGATACACTTTTGATTACAATTCAAGCTTCATATAGCTATATTCAAGACTTTTATATCATTGATATTAAATATCAAACATAATAAACAAACGGTATTTAAGAATTGAGACAAGTTGTATTTCTTTTTATTATTAAAATAGCAAAAAGGGATGTATTTAAAACATTTAAATTCTTCAATTTTTTTGATCTAGAATTAATACGAAATGGGTACAAAGTTGAAAATTCAGATAATTACGCAGATGAAATCATCATTATGTTTCGGTAGTATTTGTTTATAAAAAAAATTTTTTAGGTTTCCTTAGTAATACCCACTATTTTAAAATTTATCACCCTGTGTTTGTCATTTGTGTCAAATTCTAATATACATGTTTGTAGGGAGATAAATATCACGAATGAAAATACATATGTAAATATCAAAAAACATCCTATTATCAATATGACATTATAACAGAATGAGGGGGATAAATATATTCTACGATTTATACCATATCAAAGGTAAAACTTCCTCGACAAGGTCGTAATCCAAGTTTCATAAATCATATTAAATCACCGAGATATTGGAACTCCCCGATCGTTTTGTGATAAACGAGAATATTTTATGAGAAATTGCTGGCCTAATGAGTTCTTATATTATTGAGTTTTGGACGACGAAAAATCCTATGCAACTTTTAAATATTACAATGTTCAGAAAACTATAGTTTTAATAAAACTGCATTCAGAAACCACTTTAAAACCGATACTGTTTTAAAATCTTTCTATAGGGAATTGATGGACTTTTCCAACAGAAAGTCAAATTTTAGACAATTCTCTGCTCCAGGAAGTTTGATAGCACATTTTTATTCGAATCGATATGACTACTCAAAAAATGTGTTTAATAATTCTTAAGGACGATTGACAATATCAATCAATCTTATTTGTTTACAGCTGAATCCTCCATTCAATAACATTAAAACAAAGATGGGTTGGTCTTTCTTTCGTGGTTTCACTTTTTTGTAATTTCATATTAAAGAATTAATTCCACTATTTTATATATATATATATATATATATCTATACTGTTAAAAGATCTCATAATGTTGCTAGTATAATCTCATATAAGATTAATCCTTATATGATTTTTGTTAAAAGTTTAATGCAACAAAAACACTTTACATAGGACAATACTCAGTCGAACCTTTTCAAATTATTTGATTATTATTTGAATGAAAAAAAATTATGCGTGTGCCATAATTTATAATTTTTTGTCCATTTCAAACACGTCAACTCGTTTATTTCAATTTGTTCACTACCATGAATACTGCTCCTCCTTTTAGTTAATATATGCAGATGAATTACTAACAATTATTAACATTGACAAATAAATAATAACACAGAACATGTATTCCTAACGAACTTAATTTTTTAATAATTTTTAAAATACATACTTGTCTAATTCATTTTTATTATAAATTAATTAAAAATTATTTACCGAAAACGTAAAAAAATCATTAGTGTTGAAAACTTAAATATTTTCTTTATATAAAAAACTTTCAGTTATCACAATATGTTTTTTTAAACGCTTCGTAAAATGCGGCAAGCGCTATCGGGCGCATGAGCTTTGCCAGCTTTCAGACACTCGACTCTCAAAAGGAAACTCCAGTGTGGTGGGATACGCCGCGAAGTTTACAAATATGAACAGTGATATTGAATAGATAAAGTCTCCATTAATTTTTCACGAGAGAAGAAAGTCGCTAAAATCGAACGTGACATTTTGATTTTATAGAATTTTTAGGAATTATTTTCGCTTAAATCAGGGTATGCTAACGAAATTTATACATAGAAACTTTTCGGAAAATTGAATATTGATAATTTAATAAAATTTTCTTTGTAATTACAAAAGTGAAACAGGAGGTAGGAATTTATAGAAGTGACAGTGATTATTTTTGAGGAAACTAATTAAAGTTGAAACAATATTTTTACGCCGCTATGCCGCAAAATTTATGGCTCAGCTCAGTATTCATAAATTTTCAAAGATTAAATTCCTTAGCGCCTTTTTGTGTTTCAAACTAAACCGGGTCCCCTTTCCTCTCCCAATAAAATTGGTTTCTTTCAACTGTAGGATGAGCTTTCCAGCTTTTCGCACAACCGGAAAGATTTATTGTTTAAGTGGAAAGTATCTTAACAATGAGAATTAAATCTGCATTGCGATTGGAAATGGGGTGGTCGGTCGAAACTATTAGGGCTTATTAATATCTTCAATTTTCCGTTTTAAATCCTCCTTAATTTTCGAATGAAATCGAGTTTCAAATTAATGGTTTTGAATTTTAAACATTTTAACGAACTAATTGTCAATGGGGCATTAATACAACAAAATAAAACTAAGAGAAGGTTTATTTTAAATATTGTTACTGTTGCTTTACAATTTTTATTAATATAAATATCATTTTTTGGTTTTACAGATTCAAACAATGTTGTGAATATCCTGTGAACCAATGTGAAAATTGTGTTTTAGTTTTAAAATGAAGTTAATGAATTATATTCGACCGAACAAAAAGTAATTCTTGAAAATGGAGAACGCTTAAGAATGTTTTGTGCTCGAATAATAATGGCATTAAATTGTCGGGGCGCCTTGACGTGTGTTGTGATTCTCATTTATCTTACTGTAGCAGTTAACGGATCTTTTATATCAGGTAAGACGACAAAGAATTTGACCAGTTTATGGCCTAGCCTTCCCGAGTCTCGAATAACAGTCAATTATTTTTAATGCAAGACAATTGCTGGGCAACTAGAATCAAATGCTCCTTCTAAATTGCAGGTGATTTCGTCAGCTATAAAATTCTATTTTCCTGCTGGCAAAAATTTATTTTCTTCAGAGGCAAAAGAATTGAAGGAACAAATCATTCTTGCCTGAACTAAAACCGACTTGCTCAGCTTAGTACGTATATACGTGCAACGATTTATTTAAAATTGAACAAAATGCTTCTCGATTTCAACTTGTTTTTAAAAATGGACCATTTGTGAATAAAAAAAAATTCAAAATTTAACCTACGGTAACTACAATGATTGTAAACAATCCATTTTGAATATTTCTACATAATTAATGAAATACATTGACATTTGAAAGGTAATAAAGCAGTGAAATTGCAGTATTAGAGTTTTTTGAAAATATCGGAATAATGCTGATAAATAACTTTTTAACAAAATAATATAAGTATTTTCAAAAAAACTCATATTTTTATGATCAAATTATCAAAACTGCTCGTTGATAATTCTCAAATTTTCAAATTCATTTAGTGATGATGATTTAGTTTCTCTGAATAATGAACCTCATAAGTATAAGAAAGACTGATTGTGGAAGCTGACGTATTCATTTTAAATGACTCAAGATGTATGTTAATAGATTTACATTTGCATATTGATTATATCCTATACATACGGACTATCGATCTACAGACTGTATGTTCTAGTAAAATTGATGTCGCATGTAGAATACCTTTTCTTATTTTAATTTCTTTCTCCATCTTTTTTTACAATTTTTGCAGATTTTGTGATTTTACAGTCCGACATGGAGCTTGAATTTTGCAATAAAATGCAGTTAAACTCAATTAATATAAATATAAAAAATTAGAGATAAAAAAATAAAAATACAAATAAAAATTAAATTTTCTTTTATAAACAAAGTAATCCTATCATGTTTATTCA
Source organism: Hypothenemus hampei (assembly GCA_013372445.1). Classification (NCBI taxonomy): domain Eukaryota; kingdom Metazoa; phylum Arthropoda; class Insecta; order Coleoptera; family Curculionidae; genus Hypothenemus; species Hypothenemus hampei. The sequence goes on along the minus strand of JABRWK010000208.1, from coordinate 16,792 downwards.
AAAGTTTAAATATAATATGGAATGTCTAGCTAGGTATTGATAGGTTCTCCCCAACATCCCATCTCGTTTTATCACAATTTTCAGTTTAGCTGTTTAAACGTTGTTAACAAATATAACCTCACCTTACTTGATTAAATGAACTCTTGGAGATGTAGTTATGTTGTTTGAATTAATATAGCTCGTGTTTATTGCATTAAAATTTATGTTGACGTAAAATACCCGTCAAAAGTTTTTTGATTGTTGCAGCGTTTGCTGCCATTTTTAACGGCTTTCCCGGAAATAAAATTTTTCTGTGTTTGACACCGACATTTATATCACATTTTGAAATACATAGTTATACCTATACATAATAGAGGATCACTTACAATATCGTTTCTATTTAAACGTGTAGGCAGGTATTGACGATAAATTGAATCATTTATTTTACTTAATCGTATGGATGATCATCAATATTTGTAATTTCTTCATAATCCTATACCTATCCTATTGTTCTTTTATCCTTCTTTTCCCATTACTTTTTTTTCAAAATGTATCGCCAATGGTCCGATTAAAGATGTAATTTTCGCATGATTAAATGTGTCCATATATTTTCGTTTAGATGTCTGGGAGTTTTTCAATCAAGTCTACAGAATACATTGACATCGAAATGCATAGGTGGCTAACCTTTGTAGGTAATTTGTGCGTAATTTGTGTAATTTGTGTCGGGTAATTTGTGGTGTGCACTCTACACAACTGTTAAACCATTCATTTCTACTAATAGCATAAAAAATCCAGATAATTTTTTCTGATTCTACCCCGTAACAAGTAACTAATATGATTCTTATTCTTTCTAACTTTATCCGATATTTTGGTATAATATTGGGGCATATAATTTTTCGATTGCTTGTTAATCATAATGTAATAACAGTGTACAGATTTCTTTTTTTTTCCTAAAACTTTTTTAATTATATCTTTCGATGTATTTGATCAATCGTTGAGTACCTTTGACCGATATTCCGGAATTAATATGGAATTTTCAGTATTTGGTTTTTGCCTTTAATACGAATTTTTAACCAGAAAACTAATTTTACATTTTTGTTAACAGTTCAAAATAAAATTACACTGTACGGATATAGTAGGGGCAGTAGTTATACAACTAGAAGGGGAAATCTCTTAGTACGTTTTCTGTATGTTTCGAGTAATTAAATAAACATCTGTTACCCTCATGGTTGATAATTAAATATGAATAATGTTGTCCTGTAAGTTTTTTTTATCATTGTACAAACCTAGAAAAAATATATAAGAAAACAAAAGAAAATTCATGCTGTACACGTTATCTTGATAAGTATTCGGTACAGTAATTGCCATTAGAACATAATAATTACGTCATGATATTTACTAATTCTACACGCTATAATCACATTATAAAATCACACTGTTCGATAAACATCAGGAATTTTATTAACGAAATTAAGGCAAGTCTTATTTAACGTGTAATCTTAATACAAATCAGGCACATATTAATAGATTTATTAGCTTTTATTGGTTATAAGAATGTTTTCAATACTTCCATAATGTATTTAATGGTGAATGTCTTAGACAAACGCAATCCAGACAGTCTTAATGGAAACAACAGATGTTCGGAAGAAGTTTAAGGAAATTAGATTAAGGTTACTTAACATAAAGATCTTGCAAAGCATAGAATACGTAAAAGTTTTAAGTGAAGTAGAGTACTTTTCTTTTACAACCGTTCCTTTGTTCTTCTTTTACGTTCATTGAGTCGAATATTTTATTTTCAATTTAAGACATTTTGCTAAATTCTTATCTATATTTAAAAATCTGCTTTGTCAAATTTTCATTTAAAACTATCGCTCAATCTGCTGATATATTTATTTAAACGGAAACCATTTATAGGTATTTCCAGAAACTTTTTGGTAGATGTATTCTAGGGATTGTCGACACTTTTCACCGATATTCGAATGTGTATAATATCAAGTTTGATGGGATGTCGTCCTGCATTTATATGGAATCTTTATACAACCACGATTTCTCAATGAACCACTATATAAACCGTCATAACTCCGGATATTACGTTACGAAAATAAAAGAAATTATTATTTACTTTTATTAAATATTGAAGGAAATAAATGTACTTGAAAATATTATGCGATGTTATAAAAGATGAAAATACAAATTGTGGTTATGGCGTTTTTAAACGAGTTATTATAATTAAACAGACATGGTAGAAAGGCACTCACGACTACCATATTGAAGTATTTTGTACTCTATACTGTGTAATAAATATACTGTTCAACGCGTAATTCTATTTTCACGGCAACAAGATCAAAGGATGTGCGACCAAAGTGTTCTCTTATTAGCTGTGGCGCTCTATAACAAAGCAACAAGCTCAAAGCGTTAAATACTGTACCAGGAGGATGCCATAACGCAATGATAGATATTGACAACTTATATTGTTTACTAGAAAAATAAATATTTATAAGAAAAATAGTTATATTAAACTTTTTACATGTTAACTTAATTTAAATAATAGTAATACATAGTTAATTAAAAAAAAATCTCCGCTGGATGGATGAATGAAAAATCATGAAATTTATATTCGATTGATTTTTCGAAATCATAAAGGCAGTTAAAATTTATAGGTAGAAGTTTCTTCATTCATAAATATTTAGTACAATTAAATGTTGAGGATAGATAAAAGCAGTTAAATTTTTTTGATATACACCTATGTATTTGAAAATCAATTATTCAAAAACATTTATCCTGCGGGGTGTGTAATTGGGAGCTATTTGGAGGCTTGTATACATTTCATGTTAAAATTTTGCAGATTTAATTTTAAAATGTGTTTTTAACATTCATTTATTATTTATCTTAGCTCTGTTTGAAGTTTCAAACTAAAATATCGAGAAATTATAAGATTTTAAGATTAAAAAGACTATACTATTAGTACCAAACTTTATTCGACATACATTGATGAACGCATTAATTAATAAAATTTGTTTGAGAAATATCTTAGTAGACATCGAAAACAGTGTTCGGTTTAAAATTTATGTTTTTTGAGCGTACTATTAATTTTTTCAATAGTTCTATGCATATGATAAAATTATTCATTAAATATATGTGCTAATTCTTATTCGTTAATTTCCAGGCAGGTTTTGTGAAGTTTCCAACTCGTATTCTCCAATAAAATGAGAAAAAAAAGCTTTCAATTTTTCCTGAGTTTTAGGAAACATATTTTAATAATACAACCATCACTACCTATCACAATGTTATTTATGGTCCGTAGACTACAGTTTTCATATTTTTTGGGATTCTTTTTCTTTATCAATCTGTCCGTTTTATAAGTTGCTTATTTGTGAGTCAGTAAAACACCTATAGATAAACAAACCTCCTAGATGAACATTTTAATGAAAAACTGCGTAAACCCTTGGTACAGAAGTGCTAAATGTTTGTCGAATTATTTTATATCACATATGTTTGTGTTTTTTAAATAATTTACATTTAATATATTTTCTTCATTGACAACTGTTGCTATATGCTCTTCTCTTTGATCTTCATACAAGATTAATACATCAAACACAGTGTTATGTATTATTGCTGTATTATCTGTAAATGTTACTACGGCTTGATGCGTCTAATTTAATCTAAACTCTGATAGGTTAAAAGATATCCCTTAAAATGTCACGAATTACGAAGGGCAAGTCACGTAAGATTCGCTATTGTTGTATTATTACCAATTATATCTATTATTTTTTTATAAGTACAATGTTTTGTATTTAGTTGTTATTTTTACACTTGCTTGATAATATTACAAAAATGATGTATTATTGACAACATGTAAAATATTCAGTCGTATTTCTCAAAACTGTTGTCAAGAACGTTTGCACATTTCAATTTAAAAATGAAATAAGTCTCATTTTGACGCAGTTCATGTTTAAAAATAGCGACTTCCTAATGTTAAGAACACAGACCTGCAAAAAACGCTTTTTCCCCTTGAAATAAAATTAAGTATTTCTTCTAGAATTTGTGATGCCGAATGCAAATCCGGCCACTGAATTGTTCTATCACAACATAATTTTGATATATTTAAGATTAAATGGTAAAAAATGTGGTTTTCCAAGAGCTTATATCTGAGTAACATTTTTTTTAATTATTTTTGGTAACTACATTGTACTATAGTGCCATTTTTCACTTTCAAAAGGCAATGTCAATTTTTGTTACACGATTTTTCTTCGCTGAGATAGTCAACTTTGAAGTTGTACTATCCCCTATCTGTTTCGACCTGCTTTTTATAAGCATACCGTATACCTGCCAAATTAACACTTGTCAAATACAAAATTGGCAAAATTAAAACAAAAACCATTTATATCTGTAGCATTACTTTTAAATAAAATTTAACAAACTGGATTACTCAAGAAGATTTATGAAATCTTTGTCTAAATTCTCCAAAATTCCTGATATATCTTTTTCTCTTGTACTCACGATTCGGTTCATCTCTCTTCAGCATTCAGCAATAGTCAACCATGATGTTAACGTCCCATATTCCCTGATGCCTGGGTTTAGTAAATCTTATTCAAAAGTAGTGTGCTACAAGTATGCATAAGTTTTTTTTAAATTTTCCCAATAGTTTATTTGAGAAGTATTAATTTGGCAGGTATACGGCACGTTTAAGAAAAGCAGTTCGAAACGGACACGGGATAGTACAATTTCAAACTTGAATATCTCAACGAAGAAAATTCGTGTAATAAAAATCGACAATGCGTTTAGAAGGTGAAGAATGGCACTATATAATGCAGTCACCAAAAGAAATTAAAAAAATTGTTACTCGGGTACAAGCTCTTGAAATCGGTCAAAAACCCCAGTTTTCAACCATTTAGACTTAAATATCTCAAAATTATAATGTGATAGAGCAATTCTTCGGCCGAATTTAGCATTTGGCGGTTTACCATCATAAATTCTATAAGAAACAAATATTTTCATTTCAAGTGAAAACCCATGGCAGGTCTGTGGAATTATTATAATTAAATAGGTACATATTTATAAGAATTTTTCTTAGTTTTGCTTTTTAGATAATATAGCGAACAAATTAATATTTGTCCTAGTTGTAAATAATATGGATGAGTCTAAAAATTTGAATTTTAGTTCCAATTATTTTTAGATTTGTGAGAAAAATTTAAACATTTCTTACTACCAATAATTTTTTTGTTTATTGTCTTTTTATTTTCTATTAAAAAGTTTTACTTGAAGCAATCGAGATTTCCTATAAATATTATACTGCACATATGTATGTGCACTACGAACTCAGAAACACTAGATATGTCTCAAAGGACAGCACCTTTCATCGTTCCATTTTCATATAGTTTTTTAGCTTGCATTAGTGACTTTTATCGAGACAATCATAATTTTCTTTAAAGTTTAAAAAGTCGTATAAAGTTCTACCATTAAAACATTTTATTAAGATATGTCTCATTTCAGATACTTTAGACATTGATCTGTCCTTGTTTGTCCGACATCGTCGAAGTTACGGAGAACTTCACCGGAAAAATAAAGATACTATGCAAGGACTTGGTAACACCGTAAAATCAACAACCCATGGCGGGAAACCTACCGTTTTTGTGACCGAAAACTGTACAGTGGTCGTAGCTCAAATCGGTGGCACGGCAACACTTCCATGTGTAGTTAGGAAATTTAGCAACGGAGTGGTAAGTGATCTTTTTTTGTTCTTCGTAACATCTGGTGTTATTTACCTTTCGCCATAAAAATTCCCACTTCAATCAATTTTCCTAAACAAAATATACGAGAAAAGGAACATCCTGAATATCAAATCAACTCTCTGTTATTCTCGTTAGATGGAAGGGCCTCATGCATATCTCAACCATCCGTTTTTGTCCAGTCTTTCAACTTACATGCTTCAATACCTCCTTGAAATGAAATGGATAACCAAATTCACTCTAACTTTATAATTCGAAATTGACAGATATTTGGTTCCCTACGTTTGAAAGTGTTTATTGTAAGTTTTCTATAAGATTTACTTTAAAACTGTAATACAAAAAATAAATTAGACATAATCAAGTTATTCAAAAAGGTTTTTTAATTGTATTCTATATTTTATATTAAAATATTAAATAATTGAATAAGAAAAAAGAACGTAACTTAAAATTAGACCAATTCAAGCTGCTTATCTTTGAAAATATATTCAGCGTTGGATCATTAACAAAAAATTATTAATTAAAACTTTTTAGGCCGTTAGCTTAATTGCCAGGAATTTTTGGACGGGTTCTCAATGCTAACAAATATTTCAATCCTAATTGGGATAAAGAACTAAGAAGCTTAATATTTTCTCATTTATTTTTATCAAAAACAATAGCAATTTTATAAGCCTAGTGAATTAGATCAAAATAAACATTTACCCATTTCCTTTATTATTTGTTCAATCGAATTAACAGTCCCTGCTCAGTCTTAGATCTTAATATTTCACGAACGTCCGCCTTTTGACATTAAATTATCTGAGCGATTATTTAACGAAGAATTTCCTGGAATTAATCGCTTCATATTTCTAAAAAGCATACTATTGTTAAAAACACTTTAAAGGAATAAATAAAATCCGTATTACGGCATTTTCACAAAACGATACTGTTCTTTACATTATCAACATATTTCTTTTAAAAGCATTAATTAAATTATGTTGTCAATGTGCTGATACGCGACAAGATCACATTCAGGATAAATAAAAACGGTCACTTAATACCCATTTCATGTTTCTTAACAACAGTTAAAAGTTTTTGGGGAGTTTAATGGATCGGAAATATTTAACGAGCTCAGGATGTTGTTGGTTTATGGCACTTTAAGAGTAATATTTTATACTACCTTATAAAACGGATAGTTTAACTCTGTACAAAAATTACTCTTTTTAATTTTATAATTCTAAAAGTACGTTTATACATATACATATGTATAACTATATGCGAAATTCGACCGTATAACACCATGACTATCTTGTTTTCAAGTCTGAAATTAGATTAATTAATAAAAAAATGTGATGTTTCATTATGACAACACGAAACCACATACCTTTATATGAATTGAAGATTCCTAAAATAGGTGTTACAATAATTATCATTTGAAACAATTTTTAGGTTCTCCCTTCCAATTATTTTTTCTCTTTACTCTTATATACAGGGTATCTCGAAATGTTATGGCGAAAATGAAAAGACATATAAGGAATAATGGTAACACTTCTTTTTTTCCTATCCCACAGTTTTACACAGATTCAAAGTAAGAATGTGAAAATGGTTTCCTAATATTATTTTATAATGGTTAGGTCGGCTGTCACAAAACTAATATGTCTAATAATAACTTATTATTTTCCATTAAAATCGCTAGCAAAGCATTGATTGATATTATACGAGGTGTGTATGATGTAAATATTTTACTAAATGGATATCTTACAGTGTTGTCAAATTTAACTTTTTAATTTGTTGGTTTAATTCCTTTATGTTTTTACTAAAAAAGTTATATCTTGCTCGGGGCGATATTTCGAACAGTTTACAAGAAAATCGTATTTTTTCTTATACATGCAAATGTTAAATGCTGAAAAAAAATACGATAAACAAAACTTGATAATGATAAATAACCTATTTACTATAAAATTATTATGACATTTTCAATACGGGCACCTTCAAATTCATTTCCTGAAGTTACATAAACATTTTTTTTTTCTTTTGCTAATCGTTAAATTAAATGAATATCAGCAAATTTAGCAAAGCTGAATTTTTCCATGACTAATGAACTCAATATTATCTTGACAGGATTTTATGCTACACAGTGGGTTTCCATAGAGATGTAAGCACTTTTATCATCATAATGATGATAATTAGATGAGGTTTAACATTTGCATTTATGAGAAAAAATACGATTTTCTTGTAAACGGCTCCGATTAAAATATACCTTTTTTAGTAAATGTATAAAGGAATCAAAGTGGTAAATCACAAAGATAAATTTGACAGTATTATAAAATATAAATTTAGTAAATATTTAATTCGTATATTTCTCATAGAATGTCAATGGACTGCTGGCGATTTTAATAAAAAACAATAAGCTATTATTAGATATGTTGGTTACCAAAATTTTGGGATTGCCGGCCTAACCATTAAAAAATAACATTAGAAAAATTATTTTCAAATTCTTACTTTGACTCTTGGTATATCTGCAAAAGGAAAAAAAGTAGTGGCACTATTTTCACATCTTCTATATGTTCTTTCATTTTCTATATGATCCTTCGGAACACCCTATATGTTTAACATATCTGGCGTGATTTGTGTTGATTCAGTTTACATCTAATTTTCTAATTTAACTTTATAAATGAACAAAATACTTTTTGTATTTTAAAGGTTTCGTGGATTAGAAAACACGACTATCAACTCTTGACAGTAGGGGTGACCACTTATAATACTGATGAAAGATTCATGGTGGGACACGTTCGTCATTTACAAAATTGGGGACTTCTAATCAAACACGTGCAACCATCAGATGCCGGTCTTTACGAGTGTCAAGTATCCACACATCCTCCAACTGGCATAGTTGTTGAACTTAAAGTTACAAGTAAGTGTACTATAACGTAATAACTTATCATAAGAGTTTTATTGAAAAAAAAAAAATAAACAGTGATTTGTATGTGTAAAAAAATATGTTTAATTAACAGAGTTTGAAAATTTTGAAAAACTTGTAAAATGAAGTTGTAATTTGGTCTATTTCATAAAAAAAACTATAAAAATTATATAAAAAATTCTAAAATGGAACATATTAGAAATAATAATTGTATGTCATGGGGAATACAGTGATTGATTATGGAAAAAACAACTTGTCAAATGTCCCTGGACAAGACGTATAACTATTATTTTTTTGATAGTTCATTTGGTGTTTTGAATTTGGTCGATAACCAGTATTTTAATTAAAATGTCAAGTCGATAGGTAGATTGACATTCAATAATTTTCAAAAAAAAAAGTATTAATTAGATTTTTACTGCTACGTTATTTTCCTTTTTTTTTATATAAATAGCATCATTAGCTTGCTAAGCGAAATTTTGGTCCTCAGCTTTTCAGAATAACACCTCAACTTAATTCTTTAGCTGAACGTGCTAAAATAATGACGTCTAAGCAAATAATTTACTGAAACGAAGCAAATTTGTCGCGTTCAAGTCATCGACATTTTAATTAATCAATCAATCAAACTAGGAAGCTCTTTCAACAGTATAATATTGGCTTCGATTTTGCCCATCAAAAATTAATTGAATGGGATTTAAGTTCGAAAAACCGATTTAATAAAATTATATTTTTTTATGCGATCGAATTTTTTTTTGGATAATGATGACTATTTGTTACGTTATTTTTTTGAAACACATTATGCAAATATTCTTTTTTTTATTGTAATACTAACAAATTCTCTTACACGGGTTTGCATTGGGTCCACATAAAATGAATCAAATGTTTTTACTTCAAGATTTCGAAAGAACTGTTTTCATGCAAGTGTATCGATTGCCTATACACTCTACTATTATTGAAACATTTCTTTGATATCTTAAATTGGAATCATTTGTATCGTTTTTTGCATGTATATGTTGTCTTGTTCTATGGTTAGATCTCTGTCCTTGACCACATTCAGCCCTTTTCAATTCTGATGACTTTGCAATACTTCCACTTTGGATATTTATTAGTGTTTCTTATAAGGAAATTTAATATAAATAATGCATAATCAGTCAAAAGATACTTGTATAATAACATACACATACAGTATCTTTTGCAGAACTCTCGGTTTTGGTTTTGGAATTCGTTAATGACAAGGGTTTACCTGACTAAAAACACAATTAAATACAATACATTTTTAGAAAAAAAATCGTTCTTAATAAAATGTCTTATTTCTTCTGAAAAGTGTGTAACTATATTTAAAATTTCAAAATAATATACAGTGTCAGAAAAAAATAGGGACAAATATTTTCCTTTCAGGTAATATGTCGAAAATTGCTCAGAATGAAAAATTATAACTGTATTTAAAATTTTAGAAAAATGTAACTACTTTGATGAAAACGTCATATTTTTAGATTGAAGAAAAAAAAAATTGAATAATGAAAAACAAACTCAAATTCACAAAAAACAGAAATACAACATATATTGTATAGGTACAGTAATATTTTGTGTATTTGAGTTCCGTTTTCATTATTCGATCATTTTTATTGTTTACTCTAAAAAAATAACGTTTTAATCAAAGTAATCACATCTTTCTGAAATTTTAAATACAATTATAATTTTTCATTTTGAGCAAATTAGGTTAATAATATTTTGATGAATTATGAACAGAAAGGATGCTTTATTTTCGAAAAAAATAGTTATTCCTATTTTTTTGCTACACTGTATATTATTATATTTCGAAGTTTTAGCACATTTAGCACAAATCATTCTGAATAAAAAGTTTTGCTACTTTTGGAAAGTGACTAACTATGACTTTTTTCTTAAAATAGAAAGAAAGGAAATTTGCAAGTATAGTTAGGTCTATCCGTAGACACATTGTATATGGTTGGTTTGTAAGATTTACAGCGTATCGTATAAAGACTCTCTTCTCTTCCTTGGATTTGGTTACACGAGNGCCGTAAGGGTTGTTATTCTTCAACCCAAAAAGGAAGAGCAACTTTCAATAACTTATAAACGGCTGCATTTAGGAATAGAGTAATATTAAAAAAAGTTGTAGATTTTTCAATTGTGAACACGATGCCGTGGAAAAAATTGGGGCATTCCATTTGAAATAAGCAAGTTATTCACGTTTGAAGTTGTGCAACTTTGGAGGTATGTTTCGGAGGTCGTGAAAGACTTTTTCTCAAATCCTAATACGTAAAAATGTAATTCATTAAGTCCTCTTGAAGCCCCAGAAGACCGATTTCTAAATTCGCAGCGGTTTAGCTGCAGTAGTAGTTTCCGTGGAAGCCTACAGCTGTCAAAAATTTCGAATTTTCAGAAATAACTCGGAAATGGTACATTTTAGACATAAGACAGTTTACATAAACTGCCTTTAAAATTTGACGAGGAATCCAAATATGCCATAAAAAATAAGGGGTTCCATTTAAAAAACCATAACTTGGTACTATCACACTTTTATGGTGGACCCTGTATACTTGAAAATATTTTTAAAATACGCAGCTCTTAATGGCCAACAACTTTTATATGAAACATTTCCTTCTAAAACGCATATTTACTGAGATATCGTACTTTACCGCACTAATGGGCCACCCTGTATACAATAAATACAGTTAAAACGGTGAAACATGACCCATGCGTCATCATTTAACGTTATCAATTTCATATGAATCATATAGAAAATACGGGGAATCATAAAAATTGTAAATTTTGGTTATTGCATACTAAAAATAATTTAAACAAAATTTACTCATTTTTATAACTTCTTTATACACATTATGCTCGATATGTAATTATTTTGATTAACACTACTAAATCGTTTTCTGTTCATCTAATTAAATGATTTTTATGGTTACTAAAATAATTATTAATAATTATTGATCGAATTTAGATGAGTTTATAGAAAATTTTCATTTATAAATATATTATAAATATTTATATAAATAGTATATTTATACATGATTTGTCCTATAAGTAATGAATTACAATTTTTTTAAGAACATTTATTTATTCAATAGGTAAAATGGCTTAAAATTTTTCAAAATATCCTCTTGCGTCGTTACATTTTTTCCAGTGAGATTTCCCTGCATATACGAATCCTAGAAGTTTTTAACAGGGATATTGTTTAACACCCTTGTGGAAGTTGCTTTGATGCTGTTCAGGTTTTCCAAATGATGTCGTTTTAGGGATTCCTTGAGGTTGGGAAACAAAAAAAATCTTCCGGGGCTATATCGGGACTTTTTGGACGGGTTGGGGCATTGTCACACTTATCCGGATTAGGTAGTGGGTCACGATAAAGGCGGTGTGGTTGGGTGCATTATCGTGATGGAGTTTTCAAGAAGTTTTACTTGTAAGAATCATTACTGAAGGTTTGTTGAATTATCTGATAAATCTCGCTTGGTGTCTTGCCAAGTTTAACATAGAACTTGATAGCACATCACTGCTTGAGAGATTTTTCCATCATGACTTCGACGAATCTACCAAACAAGGATTCTCTCTAATACTCGTCCTATTATTTCGGAAGTACGGGGTTAAATCAGGGGCGTATTTATCCTAGGGCCATGGGAGCTATGGCCTGGGGCGGCACAACTTTGCATTATCATTGACGAATTTGTCAGTCAATTTGTGCATCGCAAAAAAATGCAAATGTTTAATAAATAATATTTATTCTTTTGTATAGCCTATGATATTATGAAGAGATTTTGGTTTCTTTGCGTTAATTTATGGGGTCGCAAACCTTATAGGCCAAGGGCGCTAAATCTTAAAATACGCCACTAGGTTAACTAATATATGGTGCACTGTGTTTCTAAAGTTTTCTCTCTCTTCCCCCTGAATCCAATCTTTTGGTAACCCTTTAGGACCGTATGTCGCGTCAGAAAAAAATGTAGCTCATTTGGAGCTACTTTAGGAGCAAACCATGTATGTCAGTCGAAGCATACTAGTAAGAGTTGTTTTGGTCTTCTTTTTTCGAGTCTCGTGCTCCTTTTCTATTCTATAAGAAAAACGAAAAAAAGTCTTAATTTCATATTTAAAGGTTACTCGAAAATACCTAATGTATATTACTCTGAAAATTAAAAAACATTTGAGCGAATTTTCAAAATCATTAAGTTTTGTTGATTTTTAGTGGACTTTTAAGAGATGTTCAATTAATATATTTCGATGTGATAGGGTACCTAAGTACGTATGTATACTAATACAGTCAGTTATAAGTATTTCATATATATATATATACATTTATTTTCAGTTTGTTATAACTCTAAGTTAATCTGTTTGGTAAAGCACTAATTTATTTAAAAAAATCATTTTGAATTAAAAGAATGTCCAATAAGACTCAATATTTAACATACCGTACATAATGAATCAGAGATTTGCAGATAGTTTTGTAAATATTTATCGTTTTCAATAACTTTACCTATAACTTAGTATCTCGAGTATTAGTGACATAGGACCGAAATATTCATTTATTTAAATGAAACTCAAGTAATTCATATACATATGACATCTAATTAACAGTTTTATTAAAACAGTGAGCAAATTGATTTGTACATTGAGATATGTTAAGTCTAGAGCGGAGATTCTAAATAATGCATGTATAGAAAAAAAAGATTAACAATAGGATTAAAAATATCATTCAGACTTTAACATTATTATTGTAACGTCACTGCAATAACTAATTTGAAGTAATATTTAAATACTTTTCCCGTGGTAAAAGGAAATTTATCAAGAATTGGAGAAAAATTCTTTTTATTTAAAGTTCAGTAGGCCTCATGGTCGAATAACAATGGAAAGACCTTACTTAAAGAAACTCTCTAAACAATGACAATTTTATTAAATAAATATATTACTAATACACTATATACCTAAAGATATAAAATAAATACGTAGTACCAACTTTGCTAATCGCTGAGAGAGATACATTAATACGTTAACGTATCCAATTTTTTAAAATAATAAAAATCAACCTGACAAGGAGCAGCATCAAAAGAATACCTTCAAAAATCTATCTTTGCGTTATAAATGGTAAACTGGTGACCATGCTGCAAGCTAAAACGTACAGAATTCCAAAATATAAATTTAATCTTGCAGTTTTCTTAGGTACAGCTTGAATATCGCTAGATCTGAATTGTTTTTCGATCTTAAAAGCGCTAGGCAACGTGACTAGAGGCAACATAAACCATTTTGAGTACTTCAACGTGGCTACCATGAACATAATGTACGGGGTGAATAGCAAAAAAGCATATAAAATATGTGAAGCTGTATGTCCAATTATAATGGCTAAAGTGACTATTCCAACCTTTTTATCTGATTCTGAGTCTCTTGTATTGTTGCTATGCAGTATTGCTTCCGTATTTAACGCTAACGGAATAGCATAGTACATGGTGGCCCACTCAATACGGCCTGTTTGCACTAGAAAGGCAAATAATACAGAAATTGGTCCAAAAATTATTAAAATTAGAACATCTCCAAGAGCAATGTACTTGAATCCAATCCCTCCTGTGTAAAGAAAACTTGAGGACAATCCTCCAAAGTACACTAAAGCTAAATGCTCCATTTTGGCAGGCGATAGAGCAGCCATAACGATGAAACCCACACAACCACAAAAATATAGCATTGCTCCTAAGGAAACGACTTCGTCTTTAGACAAGATATGGTCAACAAGGATTCGATCATCGGATTTTCGGTTGTCAATTCCTAAAAATCTGATATTAACAGAAAATCACATAAAATATCGAAATTTTTTACCTTTAACATAATCAAAATATGTGTTGACTACGTTGCCAGCTCCGTGTACCGAAACCACAGTAAAAATCGTGAAAACTAAAGTTAAATAGTTAAAATCAGCATTGCCCGGATACTTGTAAGCTATGGTGGACCCCAATAGAGTGGGCATTAAACTGGCACTAAGGGACCACGGTCTGAGTGCCAACACATAACTGGACAGTTTCATTAGGCCTGATGAGGACCTGAACGCAGACATGGTTTTCAGTGCCCCGTTTGTGCTAACATTACTTTTAAGACCTTCTTGACATGACATACTTTTACTATTTAATGAAAACGTCACAGTTTTGCTCAGTTAAATGTAATATTTATGAACCTAATTTAATTCTTTAAATGATTGTTCTGTAAAACTATTAAACTTTATTCAATAAACGAAAAACATTTCTAATTTTTTTATATTGATATGATGCAAAATCTGAAGAATAACAGTTTACATAACCTAAATTTCTCAAGGATGTGTCAAATGGACCTGTCAGTTACGGCGCTACGACTGAAAATGTGTTCGGAAGTAAAGATTAATAATTTGACGGTCAAAGAACATTGTGAAGACATGCGTCCAGATTTGTAATAAACGTGCATTTATATTACGATATAATAAAATATGGCCTGTATAAAATTATTTCCGATGAACATCATCAATCAAATGATAATTAACAAATTAATTACAAAGTTCAGAAAAATGAAATAGAGTAAAAAAATATTACATTTTCGTTTTCTAATGAACATAGTAAAAATTAGTTCATTATAAACGTTTGTAGATAATAATTTGCTAATTTAAAATTATAAAAGTAGATTTCATTTTAATTTTTTTGTTGTCAGAAGATTGATGACGGAACTGTCACACTACAGCATTGCCTGATTGCTAATGGCCATTTCGGTTTTATTTTCATTTTCTACTTTAAGTTCGTTTCATATAAGAATAGAGTGGTGGGTGGAGCTAAGTGAGGCTTATTTACACGATAAAAAAATCGTAACGTTCGATGTGAGTACTGATTACAATGTCACCACATGGAGAAAATATTTTATAGGGTAAATCAGGTTCGTGTCTTAGCCAATCAGAAAGCCGTATTTTTAGTCCCTATGCTTCTCCATACTGACCACGTTTATTTCGATGATTTCGATCTGGTTTGAAACTGAAGCGGCTTGACTCAATCTCAAAAATTGTCGATGTAAACGATAAGGATTAGTGTTCCAAGCGACTTGAAATTTTCAAGCCAATCCTAAAAATTTGTAGGATTGACTTGAGTCAAGCTGCTTGAAAATACGAAATAAACCCAAAAATCGGTTTGGATTAAAAATTTATAGCTAACTTCACAAGGAAGTGGTGGTACTTGTCAAATCTGTAATCAGCTGATTCCATATTTGGAGTTAAGTTTTTATGTGGTTTTCGTACAAGAATGAAAATAAATAAAAAAGTGTTAACATTTGCATTTGCTTTTTATGTATTAACTTATAAAATAAACATATCAAACATAACCTGTAATTTCTATAAAGTGAAGTTAGTTAAACTTTACTCCCAGTCAGATTTGAACCGGTTTGAAATAAATCTTAATCCTTAATTTCAATCGTCCGAAATAAACATGAGAGTTTAAGGATTCGGTTTCAAGCCGCTTCAGTTTCAAACCGGATCGAAATCGCCGAAATAAACGTAGTCACTCTATTCTTATATGAAACGAACAGTAGTATTTTTCAACTTTTTGGGAGGTTTGGTAACGTGAAATTTCAGATCTTTCAATAAATATTATTTGAAAAACTGTTTTTTTAAGAACAAAGATAGTGTGAATATTTTCGTTGAACAAATTGATATTTTCTTTTAGTTATGTAATAGTTATTTATGTAATAAGTGTGTAAAGGGATGTTTTATGGCATGAGCTCGCAGCTGTTTTGCGCCGAACCGAAGGTGAGGTGCAAAAAAAATCCGAGCGAATATACGTATTGCATACAATATTTTTTCTACAGCGGAAATTTTAAGAAAAAACTTTTTTCGACATTGACAGACATCAAAACAGTACTCTCACAATCAGAATGGCTTTGATATTTTGCACTTGCGCACTGTGAATTTACTTTACGCACTGCGAATTTACTTTATACACTGTGAATTTACTTTACGAACGCTAAACTAGTTTACATTAGTTTTACAATTTAGCATGGATAAAGAAGCAGTTTTGACACAGTTAGCAATGTGTAAAATGACGTTTTTATACCCGTCTGTAGAAATAGTTATTTATGTAATAAGTGTGTAAAGGGATGTTCTATGGCATAAGCTCCTTTACTCGCGTAATACTAAGGCTCTATAAAGGCGCATCTACACGGTGCGAGTAGCTAAAGCGAG
>JABRWK010000207.1:131520-145209 GCA_013372445.1 Hypothenemus hampei | reverse complement strand
ATACTATAAATGTAGATGCGCGGAAACAGACACTCCTTCATATCACTAGTGTTTATGGTTATACTGTATGTATATCTTATAAGTTGCCACATTTATGCCGAATTAAATATTTTTTTGTCAATTATTAGCAAACTTGTAAAAATTCAAAGTTTGATTTTAAAAAAATACTTCTATTTTCTCATTGAAAACTTCCGTTATCTTGGGGGTCAGATTAATATTAATATTAGGAGTTAAAAATTTACGGGATTTTTTTTAAATTATTTCGAACAGAGTGAAATGATCGAAATTAAAAATGACCTTTGTAAGGACCATCTTAAGGTTATTTTATATTTATATTTATGGAAATGTTATATGCGACTTTTTTACCACTCGGTATTATTAACAGTACAATATATCATATTATACACACACTTACACATTAAAAGTACTTGTAATTCAAAGAAAACGGTAGAAATAGGAATTACCTTAAAAAAGTTAAAATATTGCAGAAAACCTCATGCGACAAAACATGATTACGTCACAAATTTAGTGATCTTTCTTTTTTGGCTTCTTGGGATTGCGTGATCTAGATTTGGCCTTGCACAAGGGACATATGGGAGCGTTTCTATGTATCTGTTGATGACAGCTAAGACAAGATTTCATAGGCGGAGGTTGTTGTCTAAAACCCAAGAAAATTAATCAATTTTGCAATAAGAATTAAATTAAAAAAAATGGTAATTACAATTAAATTTGTTGGAAAAGCCGTGATGCATTTTATTTGTTTCTTTTTTTATTTTAATAGACAAAGAATCGAAATACGTGAGTGATATATTGTCCGATTGGCTAAAAGATCTTTCCTCGGAAAGAAACAGTTTTGTCTTTCCTCTTATTTTACTTGCAATAAGACCTCAAAGGGATATAGCTATTTGAGTGTTGAAATTGTTAGTCAATTTCAGGCATATTTATTTATAGCAAAATGTATAATTTTTCAAATTTGTTTATGTATCACTGAGATTGTTAAATAAGCAAAAAAAACATTGTCAATTTTATAATATTTCCTTGATATTTGTCACGATCACAGTTAATTACTTAAAAAAAAGTGGGGAAGTGGTGAGTGTGACTCCAGCATTTCTACTAATCAGAAACAAAACATTCCAATGGATTATTAATGTGTACGTTTTTCGCTCTGTCAGGTACCAGATTTACATATTTTTGTTTAAAAACCACAAAAATATTAGTTATAAAAAAACTTAACATAAAAAATCATAATTTTTCCATAAAAAATTAATAAAATAACTAAGAAATTAGTAATAAAAAAATGTAAAACGTAATACGAAACATATATGTTGTTGGATATAATAACGTCTTAAAATTTTTGCCCGATCGGTTTAATGAATTGTGTCACACCAGGAGCTTATTCAATAAAACTACAATTTCCAATCTACAGGTACAATTTATGGAAAATTGTAAAAAAATAGTAGAAGCGTTCATATCAATTACAACTGTAAAATTGAAAGTGAATATGCCTTATTACAATTTACAGGGATTTTTCATCAGTTGTTGCCAATATATTACAAGTAAAGTACTTGTAACATTGTAACTTGCAAATTGTAGTTTTATTGAATAGGCTCCAGCTCACCATCTGAAAAAAAATGGTTTCCAAAAATACTTTTAAAGTTTTAGTAATAGATTTTTTACATAAATTTGACACCCTCACTAATCAGTAATGACTAGAGTATGTAATACATTGTTATAATGTATTCTCGATATATTTTACTTTCAAAATGTGTAAAAAAATCGAAAAATAAAATTTATCATATTAGAATACCCTCTCCCTTAAAACCCAACAGCATCGTGCTACCATTTTTTAGAGCAAAAAATTATTATATGATATAGCAATAATAAAAATGCAAACGATTTAATAGAAAAAAATCAGCGTTTGTTTTTTCCAAAAAAACGTTCACGACTTTTCCAATAATCATATTTTAAAATATATTATTATAACATATGGTTGCACCTCAAACTAAGATCCGACCTGAAAGTAGGTGTTGGTGGTCCTGGATGTGAAGTGGGTCCCAGAGCATTTGATCTTCCAGGATCAGGTTTATTAGTAACCAGTCTTAATGGATTTGGAGGTGGTAGAAATGTTGGCGGTAATGGTGGACCTAATGAACCCAAAGATCCATCTGTGGGTGCAATAGGCCTTGTCCAATCAGCAGTTTTACTATACGAAGGTGTTTGAGATTTGGCTGAATTGTACAGTTGTGAAAATTTCCTAAAAAGTATTAGTTTAGTTTATGAAGAAAAATTCTTAACAATCTTACTCAGGTGTTATAGTAGAGCCTTCTTCTTCGTGAAGATCAGGCAATCGTTCTAATCCCAAATTATCTCTTCTTAAACGGTCAATTTCATTTTTGAGAGGGACATATTCTTCATGTAATCGTAAAGTAGCATTCATTGCCCTTTGTCTACTTTCTTCAGCTTGTTTTATGACACCTTCCATCTTCAAAAGACATTAAACGACTTTCAAGGATAAATAAAAATTATAACAAAAGGCCGACCTTACCGCATTTATATCAGCATGTATTTGCCTTAATTCCTCTACATGAGACATTTTTTCTTGTAATAAAAGATCCATTTCTTGTTTGTATTCAGAGAGAGACTTTTCTTCCTGGTCTTGAGATTCTACTTCACAAATCAAACGAGCTTTAAGTTTTTCCAATTGAATAGTTTTCGCTCTATGAAAGAGGTTCAATTTATTATAGTTACTTATAAGGGCAAACAAATAAACAAACTATGAGAAGGCTTACCGTATCTCTTTAATTGCTTCTAATTTGGAAAAAATTCCTCTTTCGTCAACAGCAGTCATGTTGTTATTCGAATTTCAATAAAATTTCAAAATCAAAACAAATGGAATTCTGTGATATATATTTTTCGTTAAAATGTATCAAGGGTGGGAAGAACGGCAAAGAAGACGCTTTGACTTGATGACATTTAATGACATTCAATGATACTAAGGCTGTAACAAAGACATCGATATACAAAAAATCGATACTATATTTATTCCGAAAATTAAATTACTATTTATTACTCGCATTCTAATGAATGCAAGTTAAAATAACATTGTCGCGTTGGTACAATATAGTCAGTATATTATAACAGTCAACCCACGTAACTTTAGCGTTATCGCCAACATTGCCAATTTGAAATTACCATTCTAAAAATTACATTTCCATTAAAAATTTTACAAAAATTAATTATTAAAATTATAATGAATTTTACTTTGTTTAATTCAATATAATTATACAATTTACAATGCATTTTTAAATTATTTAATTTAAATAAAATTTATTAATTTACTTGAAACCAATTAACTGTTTATATTTTAACATTTAAGGAAGAATGTTGCTATGTTGTTATATTTTATTTGTCATTTCGCGGCTTAAATCCACTTTCTTACATTTTAAAAAATGGAAATTGTTCTTTTAAGAACAGAACATCGTGTGGACATTTTTTATACATACAACGATATTAATATTAATATTAGTATTAACGAAACAATAACGTAAGATTAAACACGACTTTAATAAACAAATACTTAGTTAAGTTTTACGAATTAAATTAAACGTGACCTACGTACTCTGTTGCGGTTTACGACCGTTTTAGTTTACGGTCGATTCGGTTTACGACCGATTTGGTTTGCAACCGTTTACACTAGGACACTTTAGGTGTTAATAGAGGTAATTTACAAATTGTTCATCTCACAAATTGTTAGGAGAAGGAAACAACAAACTCGTAAATTTATTAATTTACTAAAACACATAAAATCAAATCTAGTCATTACCTCAGCTGCCCTAAAGAAAGATTACTTCATTTTAGTTCGTTCTTATAAGAAGTGTTAAGTTACTATTTAATTATTATTCGATATCGGATAAAACTTTTCCGCAGCAATCGATGGTTCAAGTTTAAAACTTCATTTTTTATGTAACTTTCTTATTAATGAACATTTTTCATCAAAATTTCAGATAAAACCATCTTTAATTAACTGAATTATTCTAAAGAAAGTACCGAAGTCAAACTAAAAAAAGATCTCAAAATCCATTTTGGAATAAAAGAAATTCGCCATAAAAGAGATACAAAATAGGTCTTGGATTTTAACTGAGCGTGACATTTGTTCCAAGATAGAGTTTTAAATGTACTACCACAAATTAAAAAAAAATATATCAAAATCGCACTGCAAACAAAAATTTTATACAAGTGATCCGTTTTCAAATAAGTCATACTGTATGTACTTGAAATTGTAATTAGTTGAGTACAGCCGTAATAAAATACCCGACCTACATAGACAAATTTAAGCTGTCAAAATTAAACGTCACTACTTCAAAATATATTTTTGGTTATAATTTAGGTTACAATCAGTTATAATGTAATAGTTGTCATTTTGCAAATTAAAAATAATAACAGGACTTTGTTTATTTGTGTATCGATTTTGTTACTCATTAAATTTTAATATTCACTATTATTCAGAATGACGGCGAGAATTAAATCGGGAATCTCGAGAATCGAATCGGACATTGAAAAGAACCGAGAAGAGGGAAATTGGTTAAAAGTGATAGAATTGGCTGAACAACTTAAAGATAAAACTGGCGAGTCTGGTAAATATTTAACAATTGCAGTGTTTCAATGACAGCCTTTTATAACACTATTATGGTTTGTTTAAGCATGCTTATCAGATTTTTTAATCGGTGAAGGAAAATTGGAAAATTACTTGGAGGAAACACCTCCTCTCGAACAGAATATACATAGAGCAAAAATAGGATTGATAGAGGCCAAACGATATCTTAATATGGTGACTACTGAAGAAGGAATCAATGTAAGAAACGTACTATTTAAGGGAGCATTAAAACAAAATAATAATCTTAAGGCACAAGTGGCAATGGATGGATATTTGCTACTAGGAAAACTACATTATGCGTGTGGTCAATATAGCGAAGCACTAAAAAATTACGAAATGGCTGGTTTACAAAATTTACCTGAAAAAGAGCTACCTTTGTAAGTTCATTCTAAAATTTATAAAAATTTGTTTTTATTTATACTTTCCGCCTTTAGACGAAGTCTGAAAATTGTGGCAGAATCTTATGCTATAAAAGGATTTTGTTTGCAAAAAGATGCAACTTCAACCAGTAAATTTAAAAAAGCTGAAAAAGAAGAGGAATTATCCAGGTGTTTTGATTTAGCCTCAGACTTAAGCTTACTCTACATGCAAAACGTGGATAAAGAACTCTCGACTTTCACTACAGGAATAGCAAACACAGGTTAATACGATAGTCGGTTAGTTTGCCGAAATTATTCTTTTCTTGTAGGCAGTCACTCACCTCAACCCCCAGGCCAACAGAGAGTTTTAGGAGAGGTTTTGGAACAGGCTCTTCAAGCTGCCCCTTTAACTTTATTGCAACAAGGAAAACCTGATCTAACTCTTGATAGATACAGGTGAACAGATCAATTTTTAATTACTGTATCATATAATTTATAATTTCAGAAATACATTATGTGCAATTGAATCACAAGGGGTGCACACGATCAGATTGAAATTTATGACACAACTGGCTAAATTATTATTGCAAGGATTGGTAGGGGAGAAGTACCAAGTTCCGACTAATCTTAGTTCCAGAACTTCCCATTGGAAGCCCAAATATTATGCCTCACTTAATCAGGTAATTCAATTTTATAGAAAAAGATAATAAATACAAAGATGGAAATCCGATTATTAGATTGGTAGTGAAATGAAGTCATCTTTTTCATTAAGTTTAATCAAAGAATGTGCTTTATTTTTCAATTTTTAGTAGCATAGTAATACTGCTTTTTTTCGTTATCACACTAATTGTAAGTGTGATAACGAAAAAAAGACAAGTCTTGTCCTTATACAATGGTGTTGGTTATTTTACTATTATGAATCGAAAAAATTACATCTGTTTTGTTATATATGTATGTAATTTTCAACACTTTTTAGATTTATAATGCAATAACTTATTCCAATTACAACATAACATTTTACCAATTTCAACTTTGCCGAAACCAATACTAATATAACGCCTTAGCCTACAGTTTGAGAGCGCCTCAGTCATGCATTGATTTTTAAAGAATTTATCTTTTAAAAGGTGTTGGCTAAAACACGGTTTTCCAACTTTGTTTTGGTCTTTTATACACCAGCTCTCTACTTTATGGTTTAAAAAATGGTAATCCATGGATGATAGACTTAATCAATATCATGAAGTTTCTTAATCTAATTAACTTAATTTCTAAAGAGTCATTTTGTAAGGTCGGGTGTTGATGATTCAGTAAAAATGGACGTTCCAATTTATCACTGTAGAGTGAAAATTTTGTATTTTGTGTGTACATGTTGTTGGAGATCATTGGTGTGATAAATCAATGTAACTATTGGCTTCCCAATTGCTCTAATCCATAATTTACTATTAGATCATCGAATAAAACTAAAATATCTAACTAAGACTCTGGGTATTTCCTATGAGCTTGTATCACATTATTTATGTGGGTTTGTATAAAAAAAAAATTCTACAAAACGGATTCCCAAATACCTGACTGCAAATTAGAAATGAGCGCAAATGGAAATATCGAACTCAATCTCTGCTAGATTTAAAACTAATTCGATCAATCAAATAGTCACTGTAAATTAAAACTGTGGACGTTTTTATGATCTAGAGACTAAAAATGTAAACAATGACAAGCATTTTGGGTTCCTAAGATAAAATAAATTGCTCGTTTAAAAATATCCTGCTTAAGTTCATGCCACAGTTTCTTATGATAGTGGTATCATCGTTACCGACTATTCGGAAGAAGGAAAAAATTTCGGAAAGGAATTCCTTATTATTACCAAAGCCACAAAGTAGTGGGAAAAAAAACGAGGAAATTCCAACTGTACTAACAAACTTGTAAGTGTGTTGGATTTGTAAAAATTTATTTGTAAATTTATTCATTAAGGTGAGGCTTTATAGAAGAATAAAACATTTTCAGTTCCAAAGTTTCATTTCTTATACAATAGAGAAAATAAGAATAGCAATAGGTAGGTATACTTCCTTGTAGTAAACCAGTAGCCAACAATGAAGCAAAAAATATGAATAATGAATAAGATAACAAATAGATACAAATAAAAAATATTCACAAATTGAAGTGTTAAATTTGAATAATACACAGAGTATCTCTTTTCTACGACACATTAGAACCATGGATTATAACAATCTGAAATAATTCACTTAAATCTTGATCGACCTGATCTACCTTTAGAAAATATTTTCAACTTTGTGGCATTTTTGGTTATACCGGAAGAAATGTCAGTTCGTTATTTTCAATGGAACCCTTCAATTTTTTATATTTTTGGATACTTCGTCAAATTTTAAAGATGGCTTATGTAAAGTGTCTTATGTCTAAAACTTGCCGTTTCTGAGGTATTCGAGAAAATTTGAAAATTTTGACGGCTGTAGGATTTCACGGAAATCAGTACTATACCCTAACCGATACAAATTTCGGAATCGACCTTTTGGGTCTTTAAAATAACCTGATAAACTACGTTTTGACGTATTTCGATTTAAAAAAATCTTCCACAACCGCTAAATCTACTTACGAAGTTGCATAATTTCAAACGTTAATAACTTGCTTATTTCAAGTGGAATGTCCCAATTTTTTTTGATGACATCGTGTTCAAGATTCAGAAATGTATCATTTTTAATTTTTCTTTTTTTTCATTTTTATTTTTGAATTTTGTACACATAACTATCAGAAAAATTGGAATAACTCACAAAGGACCTGACAGATTTTTGTAAAATAGTTGTCGGTGTAGTTTTTTCAAATCTTCAAAAATTATTCTTTGTTTTGTGCTAAACAAACTTTTCATGAACACAAGTTCGAAAAATGGCTAGTTTCTAAGTTTTTGACATTTCTATGATGGAAGTACTTACAGCTGAGATACGCCGTTTTATACTAACTTTCACTGACAATATATCCCATCTTGAAAATATAGATAATTGATATTGTGTTCAGTTTATTTGCGATGCAACAGATACTCAAAACTATACGAGCCTTAACAACTATATGCTGGGGTAAATAATCATTTTGTGAATAAAACACTAGTTCACTGGAAAAAAAAATGAAAATATAACAAGTTCAATAAACTAGTGTTTTATTCATAAAATGATTGCTTGTTGCAACATGTAGTTGTTAGGGCTCGTAGTTATATTCAGAGTACGTTCCAAGTTCAATATACCAAAAACTTGACTGAAATAAAAAGCAGTATACACTAGCATTTTCTAGTTGAAATAAATTTTATAAATGGGTCAATTTTCAATTCAATTAAACGAAACCTAAATTTATAGTTTTGTTTTGCTTATTTTTCACTAAATTAATTCAGTCTAACTTTCATTTTTCTAAATTCATTAGTTTTGAGTACCTGTTGCATCGCAAATCAAGTAACACAATATCAATTGCCTATATTTTACAGATTGGATGTGATGTAATTGAAGGTTAGTATAAAACGGTGTATTTCAGTTGTATGTACTTGGATCATAAAAATATCAAAAACTCAGAAACTAGCCATTTTTCGAAGTTGTGTCTATGAAGATTTTATTAAGCACAAAACAAAGAATAATTTCTGAAAAGTTGAAGAAATTTGATTGAAAGCCTGTTCCCATGAGAAATCTTTCAGGTTTTTTTAGATATAAGACACCTTAAAATAATAAAATAAAATAACTTTAAAATTTGACAAAGTATTCAAAAATACAAAAAATAGACGGTTTCATTTAAAATAACGAAGTTGACACCGACTTTCGGTATGAAACGGGAAGTGCCAAAAAGTTGAAAGTATTTTAAGATGGATCAGGTTGGTTACAATTTATGTATGTTTATGAATTTATTCAGAATTTTATAGCCCATGATTTTCTATATATTTATTTCTAACGTGCCACATCGAAAAGAAATGTAGAAAGTATTCACGATAAAAAACTTACCATTCTTGTAAAATCTTTATTGTCGAGCAATATTAATATTTTTTTGTTAAAATTTTTTATAAAAATTAGTCAATAAATAAAGATTTTACAAGGGTAATAAATCCTTATTGCGAACACACTGAAGAAATTGATGTTTTTTTTTGCCCACCATCCTAATAAATCGATTCATGCAATATCATTAAATAAGAATAGTGCATTTTAAAAAGTTTCAATTTGACCACTATTGGTTAACGTTCAAAGGGGATGGACAATTTACGACTACAATTTATACATTTTGTAATTCTCTTACTATTTTTGTTTAACATGACGTAAATGATAATTAGATTCTAAATGTTACTCCATTGTTTACATTTAATGGAGTAAAAAACTTGTTAGCGTTTCAATTTGACTAGTTTTTTTAAGAAAAAAGGGGTAATACGAAAATAGAAAATTTGAAACAGATAATCTATCGAAACATTTAAAACTAAACGTCGATTCTATTTTATTATTACAAATTGACCATGACCAAACTGACCCATGAAATATTCACACTTTTCACATCGAACCAATTGCTTCAGAGTATAAATAGATGATTCTATTAATGCAAAATTGAATTTAAACAAATTTGCCCAGTTTATACCTAGATGTGATTGTGAGGAAGTGATCTTAGTGCTTTTGGTGGCCGAATCTATGGCGGTCAAGCATGCTGTTCTTTCCCAAAGTCCGGAATGCAAAGAAATTCGTTTAAGTGCTGGTCAAGATGCTACAACGGTTTATGATTTACTCACCGTAGCAACAGTTCGATGGGGTCAAGTGTCGTTATTGCAAGAGGTATTTATCAAGATTCAATAGATTTTTGTCTTATTAAATTTAATTAATTACAGTCTCTGGAAAGATCAATGAAATTTTCATTTGAAGATCCTCATTTGTGGAAGCAGCATGCACTCGCTCTGCTGACCATGGGTAATTATGAACATTCGTTGGCCGTTTTCAAAGAAGTCATTCGATTGGAACCGAACAACTGTAGCAATCGTCTGGTAGCGGCCAAATTGTGCTACGCGCATTTAAATCTGTTCGATGAAGGTTTTAATTTTATTTAATATGTAGTTTTCCTCTAAACATAACAGTGTATTTCAATTAGGTTTAGAATTCAGCATTCAAGCCAGGGAAACTGAATTGAATACGCCTTCAGGCCTTCTTGGCAGATGCCACTTGTATATGGGAATAGGTTATTATTTACAAGCAGAATCGACCTTATTAAAGAAGGAACAAAATTTATTGCGATGTCGAGCCATTGATAATTTTTTAAGGTACTTCTTATTTATTTTATTTTCTTACAGATGTTAGATGCTTTTAGTTCAAAAAATTTTAAAACAAAATCCAAACTACATAATAAATAAAGCTATAGCAGAGTAGAGTCAAGTTGGAGCGTTTCACCTGCAACCCATTTGGAAACTATTTATTTTCTTAAGTTTATATTTTACACCCTTGCACACTATGATGAAAGTATCAATGATCTCAAATCAATACCATATAAGTCGAAAATGACGAGGGATAATATAATTGATCAATAATCGGAAATTTTATTTATTTGGTATTGGTTTTTACTTAATTCTATGACAAAATGATTTTTTCAACTACCACCGACTCATAGATGTTGCAGGTTGTAAAATGGAACTCAATAAGCCAAAACTATAAAACGGATTTTTTTGGACATACGAGGTATTGATTTGAGACCATTGATATATCCAACACCAATCTCAATCAAAGTGCTTGTTCACAATGAACATGAGCATAAAATATTGTTAAGGAATACATAAAACAAAAACTTTAGTTAGTGCATATAGTGACTCAAGAATTACGTTAATATCAGATTCTCGTAAATACATAATAGGTATGTATTTTTATATTATGAAAATGTAAGATAATATAATTTTATAAAATCACTATAATAAGAAAAAATAAAATGAAGACGAATTAGGCAATATTTACGATTAGACCAACGGCGGACTAGTAATAAATAGGCAACTCCAAAAGGAGGAAAGGCTATCATTATACAGGGTGATTCACAACTTATCCGAGAAATTTTAAGCACATGTGCACTTTTACATAAGAAGCCGATTTGTTAATAAAAAATAATAAGTTCAACAGAAAATGAATTATACATTTGTAAGTTTATAGTATAGCAATTTACTTATTTCTACAAAAGATGTTCAAAATTGATTTCATCGACTTGTAAGCAGGCTTGGATTCTTCGAATCCATTTTTATCGCATTATTTCAAATTTTCCGCCTTCCTGCTGTTGAATTCTAAGAATTTTTAGTTCTTTTTTTTCGGAATTTTATTATATTATTTTTCACCAAATGATCTTTCAATAAATGTGTATACAGTGTTCCACATGTATGGAAACGGTCGTAATTTCTTAAAATAAAACACTTATCAAAAAATGTAGACTTGCACTTAAGTTCTCGAATAGTCTGGTTATTTGAAATGCTTACATGATTATCAAGGCGATTAGTGCAATAATCCGACTTTTTAAATTTTTAACACTTAATTTTACAACTTTTGCTTCTTAAGAATTTAAAACAAAATAAGAAAAAATATATGATTAAATAAATTAGGAATCTCTTCATATGATCGCAGTCTATTTCCATAATCGGGTATCATTAGAATAGTTTTCCTCTCTCGTTCATTCAACTAAACCATTTTAAGTTCTTAAGAAGCAAAAGTTGTAAAATTATGTGTCGAAAATTTCAAAGTGTCATTCATAATTCGCATTATTGCATTAATCATCATGGAAGTTATGTAAGTATTTCAAATAAACAGGTTATTCGAGAACTTAATATTTCAATAGATTTTTATATCCACTAAAGTTTTTGTTTTTACATTTTTTTCTTAAAATTTCTTAAAAAATATTTAATGTTTCATTCTAGGAAGTAATTCACCGTTTCCATACATTTGAAACACCCTGTATATTACGTCTTCTGGATGAAGATATTCATGTCACCGGTGTTACAGTCTATAATTGCGAAAAGTATTGCTCCTACAGACTACTTGAATGGTGGTTTCCTTATCGTAGTGAGCTTTAATAATTCTTAGCTACTCTTAGTACTTGTTACCATATCATGGGTTCCGTTGCAAAAAGTATCTTTTGAAATCGTATGTCTTGAAATCTTTTCAAGAACTTTTTAAATTATATTTTGTTCCGTTTAAGTAAACTACCCGAAACGCTTTGACTGGACTATTGTGGAAAAGGGAATATCAATGAACAAATAAATATATTGAATACGATGATCAATACTTTGGAAAATTATATTAATTTTTTTTAATGAAATTACTTATCCTCTGCCGCGATAAAAACCAGAATTTCAAAAATGTTGTGGTTTTATAATAAAGTAACACTATATTTTATAATAAAATTACCTATTAAAATCGTTAAACATATATAATTATAACACGCTCCATACATATTATAGATAAAAAATTTTAGTGCTGTGGAACTGGAACCGAATGACCATCTGGCTCGATATTTTCTGGGTGTTCAATTGGCAATTAACGGACAAATAATCGAAGCCGAAACTCACATAAAAATCGGCTTGGAATTACAACCGGAACATTCATCCACACTACATTTGCTTGCGTTGATTTTAACTGCGAAACGACAATACAAAATGGCCTTATCAGTAATCGATTTTGCTTTAGATGAATATCCCGATTGTTTAAACTTATTGTACGTAAAAGCGCATTTGGAGTTACACGAAAAGGGAGCAGGGGTATAAAATAGAACATTATAATTGATATATTTTTATGCCATAATATGTTTGGCTTTTAGACTGCTTTAGTGACTGCAAGGGAAATTTTGGAACTATGGAAAACCTTGTATGAAAGTCAAACAGTTTCAGATATGCCTGAATGTGATAGAAAAAGTGATACGAGATCAGTATTTCAATTATACACATCGGAAATGTCTGATAAAGATTCGAGCAGTTTACAATTGCATAATACGGCAGCTTCCAGAGTTGAACAAGCTTTAAGTGATGTAGTGAGTTCATTGAGTGGTTTCAGCCCACGACCGGGACCTCAAAGAGCCTGGATGCTCCAAGTGGAGGTTTGGTTACTTCTTGCTGAACTTTATTTAAGTATGAATCAATTGAATGACGTTCAACAATGTATTCAAGAGGCCATTCATATTTATCCTTTGAGTCATCATATTATGCATATGGTAATTATTTTATTATTTCTTTATTGAATGATAAAAACTTCTTCGAGGTGTTAAAATTTTTCAAATGTGGCAGAAATTTATAAGGCAAGAGACATATCAAGCTCAGCATTAGTACTCACTGGCCCACTCTTATTTTTGCTACCAAACCAGATTTATTTATATTTTAAATAATAAATATTGAAAAAAACTTCAAAAAATAAATGACACTTTATAAAAGTAAGTAAAAAAGTAACGAGGTTCCAAATCTCGAGAGTATTAGCTTTGTTCGCAGTAAGGATTTTGAACTGATTCTGAAGCACTTTAACCATTACGAGCTTGCGTAGATCTTCAAAATCCGTACCTCGAATGCCAAATCTAAGGAATTTTCCCTAATTTTTTCCTTAGGGCAATTTGGGCGTGTCAAGGAACCTTAAATAAAAAAAAGCCGTGAAAACCCTTTTATTTGCTTTTAATAATAGCGGCTAGTAGGAAAAAAAAAATAAATAGGAAAAT
>JABRWK010000207.1:88243-131476 GCA_013372445.1 Hypothenemus hampei | reverse complement strand
AGTGGCTGAATCTACAAATTTTTATTTTGAGATCAACACAGGATAATTTGTAAAACATAACACTTATTTCAAATACCTAGCCATAAAGTTCATGTCTTTGCTTTCTATAAACCAGGGAACCATAAATGAGTTGTTCCGTTAGTATTTGTCTAGAACTCAAACAGCAAAAATGACTTGAATATTTATTATTTCCATATAAATAATCAGTGGGGTTAGGGCATTTTTGCGCTGACCGCCTCAATTGTCGTTCTTGGACTATAGGTAAGTTAATATGTATTTATGTTAAATTATAAAATTCCGTTTTTAAAATTGAATTCCATGCCTTTTTTATTACATCTTAAAAAGACTAATATCAAGATTTACAACAAGAAAAACGTATTATGTTACTAATGATAATGGACATAACACGTTTTTCCATTGCATTTTTAACGTTCTTTTAAGTGACTTTTGCCCATACCCAAGCTCATTCTTAACTTAAGCACTCGTCTTTCTGAATGAAAGTAAACTTTTATTTTTTAATACATTACCTAATATTTTCTATTAATAGCAATAATAAAAAGCAGTAGAAAATTCCAAAAGTTTTCGTTGAAATTCAAAAAATAAATGTTACCAAAGGTGGCTTTTAAAAACCGAAACTCTCAAAGCAGATCCCTCCAAAATGTTTGAACGATGTTTTGCATGTAAGATTATTAAATAAAGCAACAAAAAATAAAAAAAGTAAATTAACCATAGTGATGCCATTAAACATGATATACCACGTTCTTCCCCTAAACGTAAATTTTTATTATGTGTATAACTTACGTCTCAAGGTGTTTTTCTGCAAAACACCTATAAAAATTGATAGTAATGATAATAAAAGTCGATCAATTTTTCAGAAAAAGTTATTTTCGGAAAAAAGTTGACTCACCACGTTTTTCCCCTGAAGTCTTCATACGCATCAAATATTTACTAAAAATATGTACAGGGAGCTGTTGAAAACTGCAAGGGAGAAAAAGGGAAATAATTTTTTTTATTTATTAGACTTAAATTTAGTTTTTCTTTAATTGAAAGATCAATAAAAATAGAACAAAACTGCATCATTAGCTTTCAATATATTCGCCTTGGAAAAGAATGATTTCGTCGAGTTTACAGAAAAAAGAGTCACACGCACCACGAACGATACGTTGCGATATTTTGTTCCATTTTCGTGCCATAGCTATCTTGAAAGCAGCTACTATAACATATCTTTTAGAGGACACTTTGGATTCTAAATTCCATAGAGAGAAATCCATCAAGTTTAAATCCGGTGAGTGTGGTGGCCACAAAGTCGGTGAAATGTACTGGAGTTCATTTCACGGAGTTTGGTGAGAAATCAAATTCACCGAATTTAAACCCGATGGATTTCTCTCTTTGGGATATTTTAGAAGCCAAAGTGTCCTCTAAAAGATACGTCATAGTTGCTGCCCTCAAGTTAGCTGTGGTACGAAAATAGAACAAAATACCACAACCTATCGTTCGTACCGCGTCTTTCTTCGGCAAACTCGACAAAATCATTCTTTTCCAAAGCGGATATATTGAAAACTAATGATGCAGTTTTGTTCTATTTTTATTGATCTTTCATTTAAAAAAACTAAATTTAAGTCTAGCAAATAAAAAAAAGTTATTTCCCTTTTTCTCCGTTATAGTTTCCGAACCCCCTGTACTATATATCTAGAATTTAAACTTGAAAAAATATGCAAAACATGAAATAATAAGGAATAAAATAGTTAACAGATTAATAAATTACGATGAATCAAACATTAACATTCATTTTAAGAATTTAAATTATAATTTGAGCTGTATTAAAAAACTAAAATCTTTTTAAGGTTTGAAATTGTAAATTGATCTCGTTTTTTGGTTAAAAGCAATTTATATATGTTGGGAACAACCTTTCTACATCGTTAGATGTAAGAGAAGCAAATTTATATTCACTCCATAAGAAAGGCGGAATATACTATGTATATCAGTTACTTTAAATATTTCTATATTCCTTCATTCCTCACCAAAACATTATCAATTTTTTTTGTTAGTTTTGGTAAATTAATAACGCAATTACGTGCCATTGAAACGTATTTGTTTAACGGCAATCTTATTGCTTTCAGTTTTTTCACTAATGTTGGAAATGTTTTGAAGTGAGTTTAAATATAATAACATTATTACTTTTCAAGCTGATTATTTTGAAGAATATTTTTTTTGTTTTGAATTGATTTAGCTTTGCTAGGATCAAATGATTCAATTATTTTCGTGATAGCATTTAAGTGAATGGTATAAAAATGTGCAGCTTCGAGCTATGGTATCGATCTTATTAATACTGATTCAATTGATAATGGGACATTTTGCAATTCTTTGCAGTATGACTCAGTCCGAATGCGAACTTTTAAAAATACTTTCTTAACAGAGAATATTGATTTATTCACAAATGGAAAATTCCCACATATTTCTTCAGTTTTCAATTGAATCTATGTTACACATGTATCCATTTTGCATATATTATATGTATTTTTGGATAAAATAATTTAATACTCTTGCAAACTTTCAGAAAATTTCATTAGTTACGAGTAATAATACTTATTCTTCAAAATTACTATTCGACCATAGTAATTGCAATAAAGAATTTACAAACTGCGCGTCTTCTATGATTCATTCTTTCAAATAATTTCGAAACAATCAAGTGTGGTTTTGTTGCTTCCTCTTCATACAATTTTCCAGCAATTATATTTGCTATCTGATTTTCTGTTACATCAGCAGTCTGATCTACAGATATCAAATTATAATTATTACTTATGCTTGATCGAATTATCTAAAGCGCAGAATGGTAACAATCAACTAAATAATTCTTCATTAGAGTTGATTCGTGAGGAGCATTTTGAAGTGTATATTTCTTTAAAAACTTTCTGAATATTTCATTGTCACGAAAATATCAAGGGATTATTATAGACACTATTGCTTCCCACAAATCATAATAAAATTGGCTTTTTTGCTCGAAACCTGTGTATCTTCCGAATTTGCAGTTGAAATTATTTGCCATTTTTCTTTTTACCTTACAATTATCTTATATTGAACAGTTTTTATATATTGACTTGATTATGTATTCTAACGGAAGTAATCTGTAAATATGTTTATGAAAATGGATATTAAAATTTGAAAAATTAATTTCAATTCATTAATTTAATCAATTCATAATTATCTTTTTATTATTTCAAACATTACAATAAACAAATTCTCTATTGTAATTTAAATAATTGTCCCGTACAGGTTGAATACCAGTTTTCACTAGAATACATCTATTCTTTTTAGTTTTTATCATTCTATTTTATACAAATGTCATACGCAAGTCATATGTGTTTCGAGAACGTTAATTATTGCTATTATTATTATTGTTGTTATAAAGATTTTAACGAAAAGCTCGTTCATAGCTGCTTTGTATACGTATCTCAACAGAAAATCATAATATAATGGAATATAATATAGTCATTTCAGTTTAGATCCAAATAAAAATATGATTTAATTAATTTAATGAATTTTTTTCAGGAATTTTCTTTCTTTTTTGTATTTTTGAAATCTGATCGTCTTCGATTGTATAAATGTGGGTGGCTGTGAATAAGATCTATTAGTCTACCATCGTTCACTTTGTAGCGAAAACATAGTATTTATTTGCCAAAAAGTCATGATACATCAAATGATATTTAGTGACAGGTTTGCGTTGCTATTGGCTTTACGTAGAAAACATACGAGAAATACTTTAAGTTGAAGTTGATTGAAATTATCATGTCTGTTACGTTATTTTTCTTATGTTTTAATTGAATCTGAATGTCAACATCTACTGCAACACATTTCAAGTTTCGGTACTATTCGTTAATTTTGTTATGCAAAGTGGATGTGAACGAGCTTTGATAAATCAATCAACTTCAACTTAAGAAAGTACGTCTCGTAAGTATGTGTTCTACGTGCAGCCAAGAACAACGCAAACCAACCACTAAATATCATTTGACGTAGCGTGACTTTTTGGCAAATAAATATTATGTTTTCGCTATAAAACGAACGATGGTAAGCTAATAGATTTTATTCACAGCTACTCACATTTATACAATCGGAGACAATCAGATTTCAAAGACAAAAAAGAAAGAAAATTCCTTAATAGAAATTCATTAAATTAATTAAATCGTATTCTTATTTGGATATAAACTGGAATGACTATGTTATGTTCTTGTTTATGTTATGTTTTTTTTATTAAAATACGTATGCAATGTGGATGTGAACGAGTTTTTACGGTTGCATTTTAATTAATGTTCAGTGTAAATCTGATTTTCCTATAAATAAAAAATTTAATCTTGATACTTACATGTTTTACTACTAGAAAAAATTAAGGATTTGCACATTACATATCCAAAATAAATATATACATTTTTGCAAATTATTACAAATATACAAGGTGTCCCAAAAAGCAGTGGATTAAAAGCATACGATGATAGGAGAAGTCACTTGCAATCAGAAAAATATAATAAAAATTACTCCGATTCTCAACCGTTATTAAGTTATTTAATGTGGTATTGAGTTGTGTTTTTGTTAACTAGTTAACTAGTTAATTAGGAAGTTTTCTTTTCCGAGACTAAAGAAAAACGTTGTATAGAAAAATATTCAAATTTTTGTAAAACAGGCATGACAATTTATAGGGAGAGACAGAATGTAAAATTTTTTATTTTAGGAATAATATTTTTCAATTTAAGCATGAACATTGAAACATGAAACATTCTAACTGACATTTAAATTACAATCGAGTGAAAGACCCGAAACGTTGAACGGCGTTTCGATCCATTACCATTTATACATTCAGTGGCAAAAATTCTACAGCCCCTAAATATTTTATTTTTCTGCATGGCATAATATTGCAAATATAAGTACTGATTTTTTAACAAATGATGACAAGGAATAAGTTCAAATAAAAAGAAGCTAATACTATTATCATTGGAGTACAATATGAATTTTTCTCTAAGCGATAAAATACCATACTAAATTTTATATTCCGAAGTTGTGTAAAAGTTATAAACTTGCTAGGAAATTACAGTTCCCTGAATTAACCCTTTTGCACGAAGAAGGATTTTAAAGACAAAAGATTAGTAAGCATCTACAGTCAGTCGAACCATACGACGCTACGCATAATGTGATTTCTAATGGCAGATTAGAACGAAAAAGAATTACTAATGAGAGGGAAAGCGACTATCTTGCTCAATTTGTCAGATGAAGGTTCAGCTTCAATTAGAAAGTTACGACAACGTACGTATTATCGAGTTACATCACCGTTTCCAGCCGACTTTGAACTGATGGATAATATGATGGTCACCTCTACAAGTACCTGCAAAAAATATGGAGCATATGCGTAGGAGATTAAAATCGGCTAAAGTAAGTCCAGGATTAGTTATTGGTTAAATAATCTTTACATCAGTAACTTTTACTGATGATAACACGATAGATTTAATCAGTAATTAATTTGGGCAATGAGTGAGAAGACAAAGAATATCGATGAAGTACAATTCTAGATATGTCTCCACTTCAAGAAATACTAAACTGTTTTAAAAAACTATGAACGCATATACACGTATAAAAAGTCTTATTAAATAAATAATATCTATATATATATATATTATAAATAATATATTATATAATATAATATATAAGATATAATAATATTTATTATATCTTATAATAAATCCTTTATAAGATAAAACTGGAGACGATTTTATTTTTATGGATGATTTCTTATAGAGCTAGAATAGTTCAAACAGTTTCGTCAAGGCGAAATAACCCAATCATACAATTCCTGGAGGAAAATCCTATTGAATGTGTCTGGAACTATGTCTCTAGAGTTATATTTTAGAGAAACAATTGACAGGAATCCGCAAAAGCTAATTTGTGCTGCTCAAGAGAAATGGATGGAAATTTACCTTAGTGCATC
Source organism: Hypothenemus hampei (assembly GCA_013372445.1). Taxonomy (NCBI): domain Eukaryota; kingdom Metazoa; phylum Arthropoda; class Insecta; order Coleoptera; family Curculionidae; genus Hypothenemus; species Hypothenemus hampei. The sequence goes on along the minus strand of JABRWK010000207.1, from coordinate 125,505 downwards.
GTTAATTACTTGATAGTGGGAATTAATAGCGAAGGCAATACTACCTACTAATTATTGTAAATTTGCAATATATTTTTTTTTTCTCAACTTTCATAAAAATTGAATTTTATTCATTTCCAACGTCTCGTGAAAAAAATTTTAATCTATGCTTTTATTCTACATACAGTGTGGCCCACTTAAAAGCGAGTCACCCCTGTGAAATCTTTATTTGCAATGCGATTTTGATATAGTATATATATATATATATATATATATATATATATATATATNTATATATATATATATATATATATATATATATATATATATATATATATATATATATATATATATATATATATATATATATATATATATATATATATATATATATATATATATATATATATATATATATATATATATATATATATATATATATATATATATATATATATATATATATATATATATATATATATATATATATATATATATATATATATATATATATATATATATATATATATATATATATATATATATATATATATATATATATATATATATATATATATATATATATATATATATATATATATATATATATATATATATATATATATATATATATATATATATATATATATATATATATATATATATATATATATATATATATATATATATATATATATATATATATATATATATATATATATATATATATATATATATATATATATATATATATATATATATATATATATATATATATATATATATATATATATATATATATATATATATATATATATATATATATATATATATATATATATATATATATATATATATATATATATATATATATATATATATATATATATATATATATATATATATATATATATATATATATATATATATATATATATATATATATATATATATATATATATATATATATATATATATATATATATATATATATATATATATATATATATATATATATATATATATATATATATATATATATATATATATATATATATATATATATATATATATATATATATATATATATATATATATATATATATATATATATATATATATATATATATATATATATATATATATATATATATATATATATATATATATATATATATATATATATATATATATATATATATATATATATATATATATATATATATATATATATATATATATATATATATATATATATATATATATATATATATATATATATATATATATATATATATATATATATATATATATATATATATATATATATATATATATATATATATATATATATATATATATATATATATATATATATATATATATATATATATATATATATATATATATATATATATATATATATATATATATATATATATATATATATATATATATATATATATATATATATATATATATATATATATATATATATATATATATATATATATATATATATATATATATATATATATATATATATATATATATATATATATATATATATATATATATATATATATATATATATATATATATATATATATATATATATATATATATATATATATATATATATATATATATATATATATATATATATATATATATATATATATATATATATATATATATATATATATATATATATATATATATATATATATATATATATATATATATATATATATATATATATATATATATATATATATATATATATATATATATATATATATATATATATATATATATATATATATATATATATATATATATATATATATATATATATATATATATATATATATATATATATATATATATATATATATATATATATATATATATATATATATATATATATATATATATATATATATATATATATATATATATATATATATATATATATATATATATATATATATATATATATATATATATATATATATATATATATATATATATATATATATATATATATATATATATATATATATATATATATATATATATATATATATATATATATATATATATATATATATATATATATATATATATATATATATATATATATATATATATATATATATATATATATATATATATATATATATATATATATATATATATATATATATATATATATATATATATATATATATATATATATATATATATATATATATATATATATATATATATATATATATATATATATATATATATATATATATATATATATATATATATATATATATATATATATATATATATATATATATATATATATATATATATATATATATATATATATATATATATATATATATATATATATATATATATATATATATATATATATATATATATATATATATATATATATATATATATATATATATATATATATATATATATATATATATATATATATATATATATATATATATATATATATATATATATATATATATATATATATATATATATATATATATATATATATATATATATATATATATATATATATATATATATATATATATATATATATATATATATATATATATATATATATATATATATATATATATATATATATATATATATATATATATATATATATATATATATATATATATATATATATATATATATATATATATATATATATATATATATATATATATATATATATATATATATATATATATATATATATATATATATATATATATATATATATATATATATATATATATATATATATATATATATATATATATATATATATATATATATATATATATATATATATATATATATATATATATATATATATATATATATATATATATATATATATATATATATATATATATATATATATATATATATATATATATATATATATATATATATATATATATATATATATATATATATATATATATATATATATATATATATATATATATATATATATATATATATATATATATATATATATATATATATATATATATATATATATATATATATATATATATATATATATATATATATATATATATATATATATATATATATATATATATATATATATATATATATATATATATATATATATATATATATATATATATATATATATATATATATATATATATATATATATATATATATATATATATATATATATATATATATATATATATATATATATATATATATATATATATATATATATATATATATATATATATATATATATATATATATATATATATATATATATATATATATATATATATATATATATATATATATATATATATATATATATATATATATATATATATATATATATATATATATATATATATATATATATATATATATATATATATATATATATATATATATATATATATATATATATATATATATATATATATATATATATATATATATATATATATATATATATATATATATATATATATATATATATATATATATATATATATATATATATATATATATATATATATATATATATATATATATATATATATATATATATATATATATATATATATATATATATATATATATATATATATATATATATATATATATATATATATATATATATATATATATATATATATATATATATATATATATATATATATATATATATATATATATATATATATATATATATATATATATATATATATATATATATATATATATATATATATATATATATATATATATATATATATATATATATATATATATATATATATATATATATATATATATATATATATATATATATATATATATATATATATATATATATATATATATATATATATATATATATATATATATATATATATATATATATATATATATATATATATATATATATATATATATATATATATATATATATATATATATATATATATATATATATATATATATATATATATATATATATATATATATATATATATATATATATATATATATATATATATATATATATATATATATATATATATATATATATATATATATATATATATATATATATATATATATATATATATATATATATATATATATATATATATATATATATATATATATATATATATATATATATATATATATATATATATATATATATATATATATATATATATATATATATATATATATATATATATATATATATATATATATATATATATATATATATATATATATATATATATATATATATATATATATATATATATATATATATATATATATATATATATATATATATATATATATATATATATATATATATATATATATATATATATATATATATATATATATATATATATATATATATATATATATATATATATATATATATATATATATATATATATATATATATATATATATATATATATATATATATATATATATATATATATATATATATATATATATATATATATATATATATATATATATATATATATATATATATATATATATATATATATATATATATATATATATATATATATATATATATATATATATATATATATATATATATATATATATATATATATATATATATATATATATATATATATATATATATATATATATATATATATATATATATATATATATATATATATATATATATATATATATATATATATATATATATATATATATATATATATATATATATATATATATATATATATATATATATATATATATATATATATATATATATATATATATATATATATATATATATATATATATATATATATATATATATATATATATATATATATATATATATATATATATATATATATATATATATATATATATATATATATATATATATATATATATATATATATATATATATATATATATATATATATATATATATATATATATATATATATATATATATATATATATATATATATATATATATATATATATATATATATATATATATATATATATATATATATATATATATATATATATATATATATATATATATATATATATATATATATATATATATATATATATATATATATATATATATATATATATATATATATATATATATATATATATATATATATATATATATATATATATATATATATATATATATATATATATATATATATATATATATATATATATATATATATATATATATATATATATATATATATATATATATATATATATATATATATATATATATATATATATATATATATATATATATATATATATATATATATATATATATATATATATATATATATATATATATATATATATATATATATATATATATATATATATATATATATATATATATATATATATATATATATATATATATATATATATATATATATATATATATATATATATATATATATATATATATATATATATATATATATATATATATATATATATATATATATATATATATATATATATATATATATATATATATATATATATATATATATATATATATATATATATATATATATATATATATATATATATATATATATATATATATATATATATATATATATATATATATATATATATATATATATATATATATATATATATATATATATATATATATATATATATATATATATATATATATATATATATATATATATATATATATATATATATATATATATATATATATATATATATATATATATATATATATATATATATATATATATATATATATATATATATATATATATATATATATATATATATATATATATATATATATATATATATATATATATATATATATATATATATATATATATATATATATATATATATATATATATATATATATATATATATATATATATATATATATATATATATATATATATATATATATATATATATATATATATATATATATATATATATATATATATATATATATATATATATATATATATATATATATATATATATATATATATATATATATATATATATATATATATATATATATATATATATATATATATATATATATATATATATATATATATATATATATATATATATATATATATATATATATATATATATATATATATATATATATATATATATATATATATATATATATATATATATATATATATATATATATATATATATATATATATATATATATATATATATATATATATATATATATATATATATATATATATATATATATATATATATATATATATATATATATATATATATATATATATATATATATATATATATATATATATATATATATATATATATATATATATATATATATATATATATATATATATATATATATATATATATATATATATATATATATATATATATATATATATATATATATATATATATATATATATATATATATATATATATATATATATATATATATATATATATATATATATATATATATATATATATATATATATATATATATATATATATATATATATATATATATATATATATATATATATATATATATATATATATATATATATATATATATATATATATATATATATATATATATATATATATATATATATATATATATATATATATATATATATATATATATATATATATATATATATATATATATATATATATATATATATATATATATATATATATATATATATATATATATATATATATATATATATATATATATATATATATATATATATATATATATATATATATATATATATATATATATATTTTTTTTTTTTTTTCTTTTCATTTGTGAAGCATATAAAACTCTAACAATAAGTTCGAACATTCTTGTCACGATTGAAATCCAGTCCACTTTGCCTCTTATTTATGTTAAAAATTGAAAAAACCCTTTAGGAATTATTTTTAAGTTTGACTTCGATACTCTCTTTAGAATTATTCAAAATCCGGTTGTAATTTAAATTTCGCTTAAAAAATGTTTTTTCATAAAAATGTTGCAAAACAATAAAATTTTAAATTTGAATCATAGGTCATTCCAGAAAAAGCCTTTCATCCGTTATGTAAATCGCATAATAACAGAAAATTTTAATTAAAATTACCTTAAATGAAATAATCTTTTACCAAGGAAGTTAATTTAAAATAATTTTTTTTTTCAATTTTAAATTATTCATTCCTGGGTAAAATTTAAATAAAATTTGTTAATCTCTATAATAAAATTTAGAAACTTGAGTTACGTGGTTTTGTAATTTAACCATTGTTTGTTTGTGATTGTTTACTATTAAAACCTCTCTCTGGATCCTTAATGAAGGATTATTTAATTTAAGGTCATTTTAATTAAAATTTTCTGTTATTATACGATATACATAATAACCAATTAAAGCCTTTTCTGAAGCGACCTATGCATCTAATTTTAAATTTCACAGTTTTGTAACTTTTTAATTAATAAAAATGAATGAACAACATTTGAGCTACAACCATTTTGTATTATTCTAAATAGAGTACCAAAATCAAACTTAAAAAAATCACTAGTCTTTTTTTTCAATTTTGCTCATAAAAAAAAGAGTTGAAGTAGGCCTTTGGCATGTCAATATGTCCTAGGATAGATTTCCTGATAGTCTATAAATGAAAAAAAAATTTATCAAAATCGCATTGCAAATAAAGATTTTACTGGATGGGATGCTTTTAAGTGGGTCGCGCTATATATATTTTGTTGTTGACCCTTTTGATTACTCTTGAAGAAGTAAAAAAAAGTAAATCATTATTTTACTGAAATAATAGGGGGATGCTAGACCTTTGCTTCTGAATGTATAATAAATGAATTTCACGATAGAAAATTTATTTTTAGAAGTACAATAACAACAGCAACAAAATGAATTTGATGTTCAGGAAAAACTTTAGAGAACAAAAAACTGGCCCTATATCTGGAAAAGGTGTCAAAGGCACGGTGGGAAGGCATACAAGCAAAAGATGTACAAGAGATCAAGGGTATACCCCAATGGAGGAACACCATTACCGCACCCACCTTTTCTTTAGTCCACCCAGGTGTAGTTATAGTCAAGATGATTCCGATGGTAAGTTTTAGTTTATTTAGATATTATAATACAATTGTATTAAGGCTCTACAGTGCGTCCACGGTAAAAAAAAACTTACTATTCTTGTAGAATCTTCATTAATTAGCAGATTTTCATAGTTTTTTAGGTAGGTATACAAAATGTGCCTTCGGAAAATAGGTAAAATAGGGTCAGCTGTAAACATAGTTAACTACGTTCACTTTTATAGGTTTAAATTTCAAGAAATGGTATTAGTTTTCTTAGAGAAAATAACGACGGGTTGCTTCTTTTTTTTTGAATTGCTTAAAATATACTTTTGCGGATTTCCTTGTTTTAGATTATAAGGTGCTAAATGAACACATTTTTGTTATGAAATTTACGGTTTTAACAGGTTAAATGCCATGAGGGGCCAACATAGACTCCTATACAAAAATTACATTTGGGCTGCATGAGTCCGACGTTTACTCACATACTACTGCCACACAAGAAGATACGTTGCTCAACATTATGTATTACAAGCGGCTATTTTCAATTATTTATTTATTGTTATAAATTCAAAGAAAAAGTACATTTGAATTTTTGAGACGAAAGAAATTTCCATTATCTCGGCTCTTAATGTACTAATTATTAAATTACAGTAATATAATTATTATAATTTATGTTATTTAAAAATAAAAGTCGACGAATCGAACCATTTGCATGTCAAACTATACTGTGGAAATAAAAAAATGTTTTAGCTACTTTAGTGTATAAAAGAACCTGGTGGATTAATCAAAATGACTAAAATTTAGATTAAAAATTGATTGGCATTTATTTACAATATTTTTTTTTAATCCTATACCACAAAAATATAATAAGTTTAGCAAATTAACTTAATTTAAATAATTTTTTTCACATACTCTATATTTTAAAGCAGTGAAACTGGAAACAGGTATATTTCAGGCGATCGTAAGAAACAATCTATTGTTTTTTTTTCTAAAAAACTACTAGTTAAAATTTGAGCCGATAAAAGTAAGGGGCTCACAATTCAAGAGTACAATTACCTACTTGTGAATGCGCATTTTGGCTATTTAAAAAAAAAAGATCAATATTGGTCAATAAATAAAGAGTTCTTTATTTTCAATGTCCGAATTTCAAAATTAAATAAAAACACAGGTCTACGTATTTTTATAACCAAAGATCGGAATAGGTGTTTTTGAAGAGTTTTAGTGTACTCAACACAAATCTATCGGCGAAATTGCCCTAACACGTCCGGATTTTTAGATGTCCCCTAAATATGCAAAAAAAGACCAGTTCTAATCATACTTGCGTTTATGTACGTCAGACAGACAGCCATTTTTTTTGCCTATATAGGTATTTTACTATAATACATTATATGGCTTCGTTTAGTACTAGTCTTTACCTTCCAATTCCACTATTAAAACTTCGCCAAACGATTTTTCCCCTGAGATATAACTCACTGGTAGACCTAACATCAACGTTTTGTGCCAAAACTGTTAAGAGTGAATAATTACGTATTTTACATGAAATGTAGGTATCTATAAGGGTTTTTTGGGTCAATGTATATGCTTCCGTCATCAAACTTGACAAATTCAATATGGCGGCTTCAAATGATTTACTTTGATATTCCATTATGGATCCGTAACGAATTAGGTATATATACTATGTAATGGATTCATATTTATCGACCTAAAATCCCGTATAGATACCTATATATCCTGTGAAATACGTAATTATTCACTATTACCAGTTTTGGCACAAACCGTTGATTAGGTCTACCAGTTACGTTTAATGTGCTATGTCTCGGAGGAGAGAAATCGTTTCGTCATATTTTAATAGTAGAATTGGAAGGTAAAGACTAGTACTAAACAAAATTATACAAAGTATGAGGCAAAAAAAATTGTCTGAATTACATAAACGCAAATATGGCTAAAATTTCACATATTTAGATTACGACATCTAAACATCCAGAGCAATTTTGCCAACAGATTCGTGTTCAGCACACTAAAATTCTTCGAGACCACTTATTCCGATCTTTGGTTATAAAAATATTTTACTTTTTGTATATCTGTGAAATTTAATGAATTCAAATTCGAACACATAATTTATTATTTAATGAAGAAAAAAAATCGATGACATTAATAATGGAAAATATCATTGAAATATCTACAACGGCTATATTTCACAGCTCGTGCACGAAAAGTCTTCAATCACATTTTGAAATAATTCAGTGTTTACAAGAGCGATTTCTTGATAAACGTTTTCATATAGTTTCCATATTGCCCATGCCTTATTGGCATAATCGCGTGATTAAATAACCCCAAAATAAAACAGTGCTAGATCACACAACCTAGGTGGCCAGTTTGTATCGCCATTTCATAAAATTACATGTCCTGAAAACTTTTCACGCAAAACAGGGATCTTTTCAACATTAGCAATAAGCCAAGGACAATTTAAGAAGTTTTCATTATTAATATCATTAATTATAATTCTATTTTCATTAAATAATAAATTTATTCTTGAATTCATTTAGTTTTTATTCAATGTTGAAATCGAGTCATTGAAAATAAAAACTATCTACAAGGGTAGTAAGTCATTTTCGTACATCTACTGGAGTCATATTAATATTAATAAATTAATTCCCCAAATCATAAAATTAGTCAAAAATAGTATAATTTTATTTTATTTTTTATTTTTCTCATTTAATAGTAGGTTATTCTGTTTCATATTTTTTGCACAATCTGGGTGCTTCATCACGCTTTATTTATTAATGTAAGTACATTATGTAGATCAATGTATGTTTTTCTTTGTTATGCTTTTCCATAACAATATTTGAAAATGGGACAATTATATGGAAGCCCACCACTTCAACTGAATTGTTAATGTTGATTTTTTCTCACGCCATCTACACAAACAAAACATTTTACTTGAAAGATTATGCGAATACATACTTGAAAACTTTCTTTTATCATTTGTAATTTTTTCTTCTTTAAAATAACATTTTTACCAGGCTAATATGTATCTAGTTTCTTTTGTTTTCTTTTCTTTAACATTTCATATCTTTTTCCAGGATCTTTTGGTTCCGCAGGTAAAACCGCTAGAAGAAACGTTTCAATAAGAGGTTTGATAGCTTTTTGTGGGTTTTTTCATATTCCTAATAACTTATGTCTATTAACAACTTACACATCCACATTTAAACTAACAAACAACTAACAAATAATCATTTTTAAGACCCTTCCATTATTATTTTGAAACTTATTTTAAACCTGATCTGATAAATATAATTTTTTCATAAAAAGCAAGCTCGTCTCAATAGCATTCCTCCAACATTGAACTAATTAACGGCATTTTTGACTAAAGATTCTTCTTCTATGGTAGCGGGAATTGCTTTTTTGCATTATTAATACGTGCAATAGAAATTTTGAGAACGTAATTTTTTGGGAAGCATTTGCAATTAAAAGGAAGTGCACCAGCAATAAACCGATATCAGGAATAACCCTAGGTGTGCCTGTTACCCGGCTGTCACTTGTTTCTTTTGTTGTTCGAAAAATTCAGACAAGACAAAAATGCTTCAAATCTATTTTTACATCATGTTTATAAGAGTCAAGTGAACAAATAAAATGTATGAAAGTTAGAAGCAATTCTTTACGACTATTTTTTATTTCCCAAGTTACATTTGAAGCCGAAAGGAAATTTTTTTTAATTGAAAACAGTCAACATCTGTGGACCAATCAAATTCTATAGCAGTCCCAAAATCGAAATAGAAAAGTCATTCAATGCATTGGAGAAATGTGGAATGCTTTGTATTTCAGTTGAAGTAGACTGTTTTGAATAAATAAAACATTTTTAAAAAAATACCTTACCTATTTTTTTTAATTGAAGCCATTCATTTTACACGTTTCGACGCATTTTTAAAGAACTTACCTTCCAAATTTGTTCGATAGAAGCACAAACAATAAATTTTACTAACACTACTTATTTGGTTTCTTGAACTTGGAAATTTTAATTTGAAGTCGTTGCACTTCAATTAGTGTTTTTCGATTTTTTCAATCCTTGGTTCGTCATCATTAACGACTTGATATTCCATTGATAAAATTTGACTGCATTTGAAAGAGTTACAAGGTAGGTTACGAAGATATTCAGAGTACATTTCATGGAGATCATTCTTCACTGTAAAAATTGAGTCGAGCCGTGTAAAAGTTCAATTTAAGATTACAAGACAATACATATTTCTAATATCCAAAGACTCCACTACAAGAAAGATGAATCTCTTTTTGAATATCCCGAGAAAAAGCTTTTTAATGATTTTGAAATTGGTTGTTACCCACCTAAAATTGCAGGATATAGAATTAAGTACATCATATGTTTCCTTAGAATGTATTTAGTAGTTCACAAAATTCATATAAGTACGTTGACGAATTGCGGGTTGACTTATTTTGAAAAAAAAGTGACATTCATCGTTCTTGTAGTGAACTCATTTAATATTATCAAACCGGTGAATTGAAACAAAACTTTAATTGAGAATCTATATAAACTCCATCATATTATTCATGATGATTTGTTAATAACAAAAAACCTTTTTGTGAAATGGACTCCCAAATATCTAAACGTCAGTTTAGTAATTAACAAAAGTACAAACACCAAACTCAATCTGTACTGACCATGAATTGAAAGTAGATAGAAGACTGACGCAAAAATAATAGAAAAGACATGGAATGATCTTCAAAAGAATTTTGTAGTTAAAAGGTGTTAATATACAAGTCGAGCATTGCCACGAATAAATTTCCTAGTTCAAGTCTGTGAGACAAATAGCTTTTATTTCTTGATTTTGCTTCTTCGGTTTAATGTGTTTTTCTAAATTGAAGAAAAGTTTAAAAAGTCAAAAATTTGTTCTTAACGAGGACATAATTGGAACTATTAAAAAATGATTGTAGAACATGTTTTTTTAGCAGACTTAGAGCTTTGTAATATTACTTTTTTACCAACGATATATGATTTTTATACGTTTGATGCAAACATTCTAATATCATGTGGTCAAATATTACACAGGGAATAACGATAAAATCAAAAATTTAATCATTTCAACGACCGCAATTATGAGATGAAATGGTCATTCTGTTCATTATAAATAAATTACAGTCATATTGAAATGGAAAAATCTAGATAACTAAATTGTCTTCAAAATTTTTTCCAAACATAGAGAAAATTACCTAGAGTTACGTATAAGGTAATTTCAGAGAAAATGTCTCAGAACTTTATTATTTTGATATTTTTTTAACTAACAATAAGATAGGAATACTAAACTGATATTAATTTATTAAAGAAAAAAATCAATATATCCATATAATAATATTAATTGTTTGGGTAGTTTATTTACTAACGCTCATACAATAATTATTCCATTCACTCTTAACTAGCATCTTCCAAAATTTTCATAGAAAATGGAAAAAAATCAGAATTTATATAAGAATAATGAAAATAAAATTCACTTTTTTAGAAAATTAATGGTTACGTTAGAAAAACAGTTTGGCAAGATACGAAAATATCTTTAATATTTTTGATAATTCCCTGGAGGTTGTGCAAATCTATCAATACACACTCACTTATCCAGTTCAAGTTATTTAGTGCGTGTGTGTGTGTGTGTCTCGCTTGCGGTTTAAATTTGTCCCAAAAATATTTTTAGAATATTACTTTTACCAACACGTTCCACCAGACAGGGTCCCTACAGGTAAACACGCACCGAATCCATTATTTTCTCCTGTGTTGTTCTTAATAATACGATTATATGGTGAAAAAATAATCGAGTTCTCTCCCTCCACTCTATTCGCTCAAAAAATAACAATCATCATTCATTCCAGCTAAAGTGTGTGCCAAAAGATTTCAAAACTGTAGACATAATAATGTCTGTTGACGTACTCGTTGTTTATTAATTATATTTAAATAATACTAATTACTAACCTTTGTACATTGTGCCTCTAAACTGTGGATATAACAATGAGAATTCTGGAGTTGTAAAATTGTTGATTTACAGAACCACGTTGTGGTCCGATGACGGGTGCTGGAGGGGAACCACCTCCCCCCAGCACGACCATCTCACCAGCAATGACCGAGTCCGATTTGCCCCAGCCTTTAATTACTAGGACTCCGTCGGTGAGTCTCAAATGGCCACCCCATTCTAATCCTGGGAAAATTACACCAACGAGACAAGTAAAATTAACAAATGCAATTACCTTTTCCTTGTCAAATACCTTTTGATTTCTAGGTCAGCTTCAATCATGGAAACTTCGAACTTACAAAAACATTGTCCGGAGTTGAAAAAGACTGTTTCATAATTCCTATACATAGTTTAGATAGATTTCTTCCAGCAGGAGTGCCTTTGCCAGTAAGTTTCTATTTTTAATATCTGTTTGACAACAAAGTACAATACGTGCCCATAATCGATAAACTACGCAGGTTCACATATGATATAAATTTGAAGAATTTTACAGAGAAATACATATTCAAATTTTGGCACAATTGGTACAAACACCAGACACTACAGACAAAATATTTCTTCACATAGAATTTTAATACGATGAAAAGAGAACGTAATTTACATCTCTAAAGTTAAACAGAGAGCGATAAAGACCTCGGGTGCGTATAATTTCCCTTTTTACCAACCGGGAACGCACGTTCGGCTTTATTCGGCAAGGGGTTACATCCGATCCATCGATTTATCGATTTTTATTGGTTGTCGGGGATGTTCGGTATGATCGTGTGATTTATGGAAGGGATGTAGGAAAAGATCGAGGAAAATACTCTCCATCTTTGTTTAACTTTAAAGATGTAAATTACGTTCTTTTTTCATCGCATTAAAATCCTATGAATGAAGAAATATTTTACCCTTAATCTTAATGGCGTTTTGGATGATCAAATGATCTGGCTTTTTTAGCAAATGCTTTAGTGTAAAATGTGACAATGTGGGTAAACCAATCATAATGCCTGGGCAATGTAAGTCAAAACATATCAAACCATTTTCTACATTGATCGGTGAATGTGAACAATGCCCGAGCATTGTTAATAATGCCCACATTGTCCGTAACATATATTTATTAGGATAAATTAGATGAATTTATTTTAATAAACCATAAGTATGCATTATCAACATATTAATTAAACGAAAATTAATAGAAACCACCTCCGATTAATGGTAATTCGATGGAGAAAAAAATCCAAGGGAATCTTCAAGTAATGGAAGTGCCCGATCCAAAACTGTGTGTCCTATGCCATTTGATGAGTCAACTGGAACCGATTGATCCTATATTGGAATCGCCATTAATTCAGCCGTTATTCAAGCAAAGAGTAACAGCTGGCGAATTGGTGAATGAAGTGGCAATGGCAAAAACAGCAGTTACTGGAATGCTATTAGCTAATATGGAGAAAAATGGTGATTGATGCCAGATTAAAAAGTTATTCTAGTAAAAAAAAGAAAATTAATCTATTTCAGCCGAATTTCCATTTATAACTTACTATGTGATAAACACGTCCCAAACGAATCCAGTAATGTTTTATAACAATTTACGTACCGCCAGTTTGACCAAATTCGATCCTAGAGTAACAAGGTATATTTTGGTCATAAAAAGCACCCACAAACCTCAATTTGGAGAATGATGTTGCTATAACTAATTAGTAACAACTCTGCTACTTACACTTACTTACCTTATCTGTGTATTTACAGATTCGATACATTTTTTTATATTTTAGATTGTAATGACTGTCACAAGAACTAGAATTTGATGAAAACTTTTCAAACAACAAGTTTATTTTAGATTCTAAAGATAAACTTATTGGTTAAATTTCAATTTAAGTTAATCATTAGAAAATGGTCACAATACCAACTAAGAAAATGGCTAGATCTCGACTCATTTGAACATAACATAACATATATCTTAATATGATCATAATATACAGGGTATCCTTCTGAAACTTAAATGTATAATAATTTAATAAATATTAACCATAGAAAAAAAGTATAAAGATAATATGAACGTTTTCTAAAACTTAAGTGGGGTATCCTGTATAACATCAATGAATTTAAAAAATTGGAGTTTCTTACACTACATCCAAACTAACTGACCGAGTGAGAACATAGCATGTTAAGTTTAAGAGCGAGACAACACGCTCGAAGATATTTGTTTCAAGCTTTTCAAGTAACTAAAGAAATCATTAGTAAATTTTGAACTAATGTTAGTTTTCGTTCAGTTGGTCCGGACGCACCATAAAATCAAATTTTATTTTGAATGAGGGTGAGCTACTTTCTTGGATCGTCCGATATAATTATACAACTGTTCGATCTCTAAAAAGGTTAGTTACATTAATTCCGTGGGTATTTTTTTATAGATATACAGCAGCACACACCCTAGATTTATATAGTGAGGTTGCCGCGATTTGCAGGTGCTGATATTGTTAAAATAATGCCATTTTATCAATGAAGCACATAATTTTTTAGACCACCTATTCATGACTTAGGAGTACCGATTCCAAAAACCCAGCATCCAAACACCGGATACATAGTGTCAGTTTATAAAGTGTTTGAAGGTGACGATAGGGAAATATTCGAAAGAAACTGGCTCTATTGGACAGGTAACAACAATATGATTAATTTGTTATAATATACGGCACTATCTGTTATTGTTTTAGGAGCTAGAATGATTTATAGATATCTACCCCAAAAGGCGGGACTTCGGAAAATATCTCTTCACAAATCTTTAAGTCCGAAAGGAGACAAAATGTACATATTATTATGCGAATGCGCCAATTTACTGCCTGACGTAACCGTA
Organism: Hypothenemus hampei; assembly: GCA_013372445.1. Taxonomy (NCBI): domain Eukaryota; kingdom Metazoa; phylum Arthropoda; class Insecta; order Coleoptera; family Curculionidae; genus Hypothenemus; species Hypothenemus hampei. Next base: position 108,428 of record JABRWK010000207.1, on the reverse strand, counting down.
TGTGCTTTACTATTGCCCGCCCTTAGGGCGCGGGTCACCGGATACACCGGTCTTTTTAGACCTATACAATCTTTTTAACGTCATTTTATTAATATAACTATTGACAATATCCGAAAGAAAAATTTTTATTAAGGAAAATAAGGTAAAATATTCAGCTCCCTGTAAATAATAGGTTAATAATGGCTGTGGTAGCCTTAATGCGCTGAATCTAAGAACGTATTATCACTTAATTATTAAAATTTCACGCTAAACAACACGTTAAAATAGAATTTCCAAGTACTTTACACCGTCCTTATAACCATATCAGTATCAATTGAAAATAAAGAAATATCATTTTAGATTCTCACTGAAACGGAAATCTAATTACTACGTGGCCAAAAGTTAATTGGTAAATGGTAACTGAAAATAAAATGTTATAGCTGTGTAAAATTGAAATACAGTACCTGTACAAGTCTTTATTCTTATCGTTGTAAGGTCTTCAGTTCACATGACACTGTCCTTCAAGTTTTCAAAAAATCGCAAATGACTAAACTTTTATGGATTGGATTATATCCATAGATGTCGGTTAAAGGTGATCGATTGGTAAAGTTCTGCTTTAGTTTTATAGCAATCGACAGTTCCAACTGTAGCTGCCACTTTTAGTTAAACCATATAGGGTAAATGCACCAATTGTCGGCCACTTAAGAAAATGTGTTAATTGTCGGCCACCTGTACAATATTATATCTATATATACATATTTTATAGATATAAAATCATGGAGCTGTGTCAAAGTGGCCGATAATCGGGCAAGGCCGAACTAAGGCACATTTACCCTAGATGTTCTATTCTCTCCTAATATTTACGTCTTTTTCAGTTGCCTGATTTCGTTAGTCGTCTTATTTATAAATTCTTATTTTCTCTTTCTCTTTCGTATAAGTATATTGTAAAGGGTCTAGTTTTCTGTTCTTAATGAGTTTTATTTAGGCATTTTTTCTTTGTTAATTCCTTGATTTTCGAAGTAAAGGGCTTATTGTGGTTTATCTTATTTGTGTTGATTGTTTTTTCTACATCAACATCTAAAGAAGCCCTGTAGAAAATAATCCATTTAGATTATTCCTATTTCTTTCTTCCATAACACTTCTACATTAAATCGTTAAAATTTTTTAATGATTTCACCTCTGAAAGACCAAATTGAATTTAGTTCTAAGATTGGATGATTTTCTTCATCATTATTTTTAATATACGGTGTTTACATAGTAGTAACTTGTGTTGTTTCAATGGTCGCCGAAAAGTACACGCATAGGAAATATCTTACGAAGGTGTATCTTTCTGTTAGTGATCGCGTAATATGGATTTTTGAACTTTTACGTTCAGGTGTTTTTCTCTGTGGTCGAAATACGTTTAATAGTTCAAATCTCGTTTTGGATGCACATGATTATATTTACGTTCTAAATATTCATGATCCTTGGTATGACTGGGTTGGCGATTTCTCAATTAGTTTCCTGTCAGAAATATTTTATCTTTACTAGGAATATTGTCTAGTGCAGTTCTTAACAACCAATGGCACACCAAATTTTCCTGGAAATCCCATACCCAAGTGAAGCTCATATATCTGAAGCCAGTTCATGGCTTCCTCTCGTAAATTTAAATTCAAATAAGATATTGGACGTTTGACTTTTTTGTACAATGTATTACGGATTGGAAATATGTATTGTCGAAATTTAGTCAATTAACTTGTGGCCATTTAATATCTAATTAAAACATTAAATGTATGTGGGTATAGAGAATTATTTTTTTTTGTCTAAGTTTATTACAGTTAGTTTGTTCCTTAAAAGTACAAATTACTTTCTTCTTTGTAAAGCAGTAATTTGTAATTCGTATATCAAAAATCACTGACTTGTTGTTAATTAGATTGTTATTGATTATTATAAATATAATTTTCTAAATATATAAAATGTAGATATTTATTTCATTAAAGACTACTTTTAATTGTTTTAGTTAATCAACTACAACAAATCAATTTTATACATATATATATAGGAATTTCAAAAAACCTCTAATAACCTTTCCTTCCTCGAAATCTTTGTCTTGCGTCTAACTAAAAATTAAAAAAGTAATTTTATATATTTATTTTGTACTAATAATCCATTTTCAATTACCCACCAAAGATCTCTTACATTCAAAGAACGTATATCGTAGTGCATAACATTCCGAAGGTACTGTTCCATCATTACTTCTCAGGCACTCTCTGGGTGTTCTTTTTTTCTACAATATTTTGATGAAGAATAAATGTCAATTCAGTAATTGAAATTGCGACCAGAAGAAGATTTCGTTACATATTAATTAGATATGAAGTGATGGCCATATAAAGAAAAACGACTTTAAAATGTCAATAAAATATAAATATTTACATTAGGCAGAATCTAAAAGCTATCAGAGTATTTGGACATTAAAATGAAATGTTTTTGCAAATATATTTTTCAGTTTTGTAAATTTTCTATTCCAAAGGAACAAAAAAAAGATTTTTTCCTGGACAGATAAATAAAAACAATTGCGCCTATGTAAAACCTATATATTACAAAGTGGTTAATAATAAATATTTATTATAATATTACTTAATGCAATATCTCTAGTCTTAAATAACTAATATTAGTCAGATATCTCCTGTTTCTAATAACGGTTTGACATGATTGCGGCAAGGATTCGATTAATTGTTGGCACCGTTCCCGAAGGATAGCATACTAAATTCATTGAATTTCTTCATACAGTACAGTAAAATTTATTCCCGAGTACTTGTTTTAAATACTATAGCAAATTTTCAATGGGATTTAAGTCAGGATACAAACAAACCACTCAATTACAAAATTATACGACACAAGATTTTCTGTCAACTAGTTCTATACAATTGTTGGCGTATAGTTAGAGCGATTATCATGTTAAAATTGCCAGACAATAGATAGGTTTTCTTCCGCATATGGTAGTATGACATTCTGAAAAATATTGTGATTCTTGTGGATGTTAAAAATCCCTATTCCATGCCCACAGTTTAACATTACCTCTATCATGTTTAATAGTCATTTTAGTGTAGTTTGTATTAAACTCGGTGCTAGGAAATCACCTAACATAAACACGATTATCGAATTTGTTGGTTAAACAGTTCTCTTTATAATTCTATTCTTGTCAGTTTGAGATATTCTTTTTGTAATAGGTTTTCTAAAGTTTGATCAAAGTTAAAATGTTTAATTACATTGCAGACCTTGACTTTAGAACATATTCTGTCATTTTTTTACAGTATCAATTTATATTCACTAAAGATTATATAATTTTACGAAAACCATGGGTACAATGGTCGTTTTTACCCATTTTGACTTTGTAAAGGTACTTTTAAATACTAAAATATTACAAATCTCTCTATTAAATTTTTTTGTTTAAAAATCTTATTTGTTCAAAAGAATTTTGTTTTAAAGGTTTAACGATTAACGTTAGCGAACTCGTTGTTATGAATGTTATTTAACGACGTAGATATTTTTATTCTGACGATAAACTCTTTTGATAATTTAAAACCGATTCTTATTTATAAAGCTAATATTGCAGGTTCTTCTTCTAGTCACATATTCAATTAAAATATTTAATTACTGACCTCTCGGCAACATTCGCTCTGAAGCAAACACATTTTTAGATCAGCCCGGGCTCCGGCACACGGTGATTGGTCTTTTAATTTTTCATTCTCTTCCGTATATCGCATCATCTTCTAAAATAATTCAACACATTGTAATTAAACTGCCAAAATTCCTGTTTTTAATATAACTCTCATAATAAGGTACTAAAAAATATGAAACTACATTATACACTGGTCTAAGAAATTAATGCACCCTGCACGCCATTATTTTATTTACTTTTACGTTCTAAATAATAACTTACAAGTTATTCTAATTATTATACTTACAATAAGAAGCTTTACAATAAACTTGATAATAATAATAATATAATCCTAACAATTTTTCCTTCGAAATAATATGTGTTAATATCTTAAAACAGTGTATTTTAACTTAATTTCAAATCTTATAATACCATGTTTAATATGAGATCATTTCTTATACGTATAATATTTTCGTCTTCAATATTCAAGTTACTGATATCGCCTAGAAAATCGAAGTCCAAAATAAAAAACTAATAATAATCGACATTGGATTCTTTACTAATCCCATCTATATAAATCTACATCTTCTAGGTCTTTTTGATTTAAAGCCTTTTCCTAATAATGAATTTTTGAGGTATACCTATATTTTGAAAATGGCATAAGATGGGATACTCAATATCGTCTGCTCTACCTTAGCCTAGGCCACTAATCTCACTGTCAATTGGTTAGGTTAGTGTTATTGTGCACCAAGCAGGGGCGATTGACCGTTCCTTTCCCTACTCCTCTCATATCACTAACCGAAATCTATTGTATTATATTTGGTCTATATCTCTAGAGAATTTATAAATTGGAATCTGTTAAACAATTTAACATCCCCCTTTTTTTTTTTGAAGTAACTTTTTACACTCCCGTAAAATGTACCGTGGGCTTTTTATTCCAGGGTACTTTGTCCACTTCAATTGGTCGACCTCTGAAGCCTCTACCTTGGAAGTAGTAGAATTTGATTTGTTTTAAATATTGTCAATGTTAAACCTTTATTCCTTCCAGAGTTGACCTATATGCAGTTATATTCTCCCTAAACAAATTTACATATTTTTCTACTTGACAGATCAAATAACCTTAATAGTAATTGAAATAATACAATATAGAGTAAATAATACAGTTGAACCTGGATAAATGGATCATAGGTAATTGAGAAACCTCTATAAGTGAGAATTTAAAAATGGTATCATCAGATACTATTCCTATATCCAGTTTCGACTGTAATATTTAATGTTTATTTTATTAAAAGTATTCGACTTTAATGTACTTACTGCAAAGTTTATTTTAGAATTTCAACTCGACCAAAACAACTTGTTAATCAATGATACGTCCTAAGGAATTTGAAATTTAGTTTAAATCAACAACGAAAGGAAAACGAATCTGTCTTTTTTTGTAGGTTAGATTTTCATATAGGGTTGTGTTCTGGATATTATTAAAATATACTAAATATAGTACAAAATTATTCTAAAACAGTGAAATAAAAAATACAGGGTGTCCCACAATGTCTTTAACAGAGCATATCTCCGTTGTTTTTAAAGATAAAAATAAAATTCAAAAAAGGTTTTAAATGGGACCTAGTAGTCCTTCTAAAAAGTTAATAAAAAAACCACTCCCTTAAAATGCAACCCCTAGAAACCACCCCCATCTTTTTTTTTTTAATGGAAACACCTATTTTTTACTTCATTTTTGAATTCTGCTTCAAATTTTGAGTATATTTCATATAATATGTTCTATACTTAACTTCAACAGTTACCGAGAAATTCACAATTGAAATTACATATGAATATAGTTAAAAATACAATATGCTCTGTTAAAGACATTGTGGGACACCCTGTATAATAAGCAACTTTTTTTTTCGTGCTTTTATGATTTCAGCATTTTGCTATTATAATGAGTCCTAGTATGATCGTCAATTCAAAAGCTGGTGTAGTCCTTGGAGCTCCAACGATTCAGATAGATAAAAACTGAAGGCTAGCCGGTTCTTCTAGATAACTTTCCTTACAACTGTGCACCCTACGACGCCCTCATAGATAACTACCATAGATAACTTGATAACTACCGTCGCTAACTTTTGCATCATTTTTCAATCGTTCTTACAACTCCTTGAATAATACAATATGTACTAACATTATATGGAAACTTAGTTACCTGACTTGCCGTGTTAAGCGTTTGTAGACAAGTTGATGGTCGACTTTCTTGTTGAAACTACAATTCAAATAGAATTAAACCGTTTGGATATTAGAAGGGCAGAGCCTGGATAACTCCTTTGTTACAATAGGTACATCACAAACAAATTACAGGCAACAAAATACAGTGGAATCGATGTGCTGGAACAAGGTTAGTTGCCATGGAAGGTCAAACTGGTATCCAACATAAATATACAGTAAACCAATATAAAAATACATATCCCTTGAAGACACTGTCATCCTGTATCGTTCTTTGACAATCAGCTGATACCTCCATTTTAAGATTTTTATTCGTTTACAAGTCCCATTACCTCATGCTGCATGCCAGATTGGAGATGTTGCCGAAGAGATAAGCACACTATCATATTCTGTATTCCGTGACACACCATAATAGATAGGAAGGAAATACCTTATAGGAGACTTAGGAACCCTAAAAACATAAATCTAAATTATGTACAGTTAATTTACAATTCATAAGATTATCCTCCAACAATTGACCGCAAGGTGGTCGAGCCATCCAATGTAATAAAATAACTCCAAAAGAACCAGAAAAGAATTTTGCACTATATAGTGAATAGCCAAAACCGTTCATTGATTACAATAATTAAGATAAAAGACAATTTCCATATTATCACAATTCAATAATGTTCTTGCGTATGAACAATTGATAAATTGCTTGAAAACTTAAGTTAAAAAATCAAATGTCAATATTGAGAAACAATTATTATATTTATTATAAATTTTCAATCTAATACAATTAAGGAGTCCTCGAAAACTATTTTCCTTATTATCGGTCACATTTATAAATAGAAAATTAGAAAATTAGAATTATAAGTCTTAGGATTTAACAAAAGCAAAAAACCACTGCAAGACTAGCAAAGTTGACGTAATGCTAGTTTTGCAGCCGCCTTTTTTGCCATCACTTTATTTGATCCAACTCCATACACCTGCTTCGGTCTTCCATTTAACATGAATTGTAAAGGAACCATCACTTTGGTGGCTCCAGCTTCTACGGGGTTTCTAAAAAACGATTGATAAAAAATAAGACAATTTATTTAATACTGTTAGGTAGTTACCCAAACTTTGGATGAGGATTCGGGTTCCATTCATATAATTTTCGTACCAAATTTCTGGGAATTTTAGCACTAAAATTTTCTATTTCCTTCCACATTAAACGATGAAAGACTTTCCACACCACTTTTAAATCTTTACCACAATCTAGGAATATTGCACCCGCCAATGACTCAAAGACATCTCCCAAAACCTGGAGAATGAACATTACATTAATTTAATAAATAAATATAGCATTGTAATATTCTTGTTAAAGTAAAATGAGAAACACCAGCATAGCATATTTATAATTAACTGTTTAAAGTGATTACTGTAGCTTTATGTGGATTATTATTGAGTTTTCCTTTTCTTTAAAACAGAAAAGAGAAAATACGCATTGAAATACTATGCAATAGATAGCCAATTCTTTCAAAATATAAAATATATAATATTTAGGTAAACTGTAAAAACTTTTCGATTAAAAGCTAACTATTCTTTCGAAATTTTAATTTTGATCCATCAAAAATAATTCATATTACTTGCCTTGGGCACATCCACATACTCCGCAAGATTTAAGCCTTCGGCATCTGATTCTTCCAATAAAATCAATACTTCGTCGTCAATTTGGAATTTTTTCGATTCGATATACGTGGAAAATCTATCGATCATCGATTGAAGTTTTCCATTAAACATCAATAGATATTTGTGTAGATTATTTCGTACCACTAGACTGGCAAACGTGTTATTATTGACCAGCGCCGAACGTAAATCAGTCAAATCGCCAGGATCCAAATTACCGCATGCTTCATATATGTGACAAGTAATTAAAAAGTCCAAAATAGCATCTCCAAGAAATTCCAATTTCTCATACGATTGCGTTATATGATTGGGTGTGTACGAAGCGTGGGTAAGCGCCTGTAGTAAATAACCTCGATTTTTGAAATGATAGCCCAAGATGTCGTTTTCAATTTTCTCCCAATCAGGCAGATGATAATTTATGTCCGCTAACGTGGCTTTGGGATTTAGTATAGGATCTTTCGCCGGTTGGCTAAATAATTGCGAGACATTTTCTGATTTTGGAATTAACCCAATCCATTCAATAAATTTGATCGCTCCTACAATTAAATTTATTGTATTAATTATATCTAGGAGAAGTTTCTAAAATAGAAATATAATTCTCAATAAAAAAAGTTAAACGGGAAATACAATATATTGAGATTAAGGGATCATTTTGACAATGAAAGGTGGTTTGTACGCATTACCTGAGTTACAGAAATTTTATAGATTTTGTTGAAACAGAAACGACGTTATTTAGGTTTGAAAACAGACCCTGTATATTTTAAGGTCTTTTTTAAATTTTTGATGCAAAATTTAACTTATTAATTGTCCCTAATGTAAATTGTGTATTAAATCCGACATGAATAGATTTTACAGGCAAAGAAAATCTTACCTCCTATACCACATGTTTGAAAATAGGCCCCCAATAAAGCCTCGACACAATCTGCGATTTTTTTATCTCCTACATAGTTGCATTTAAAAAATAAGGCCAATTCTTGGATAAGGCCTTCCTCACTTGAATCTTCTTCGCAAAATAAATCCATAATTTTTCCAATTGTGTCAGTTGATAATTGACCGCTTATTCTTTCATCTAATGGTATATCTATTCGATATAATGATGACAAAGTCGTTTCCTTGTTGCTTATTTTCATTTCCATTTGATCTGGGATTTTGAAACCAGGCGGCAACCAGTCTGGCATTTGTAAATCATTAATTTTCATTATACCTCCGATGTTTTTCTTGGAGCCCAAATAGAAAAGATTCTTATTGCTAACAAGTCTGCTTTTTAAAGTCGTTGCAATTCCCTCCGTGAAATGGGGAAATTTGAGGAAAATATATATGGAACTAAAAAGTTTCAAAAAAGAATCACCCAAAGTTTCTAGCCGTTCCATATTAACAATATCATTAGCTTTTGAGGTAGTCATCGCCTTGTATATTAAAGGCAAATCAGGCCCGGATTGGAAATTGAAAGGAGTTTCGATTAGTTCGATAGGTTTCTCTTCATAATCTTTGAAATAAGTTAGAGCTAATTGATCTTTTTTGGTTCTAGGCATTTCGTTCTTTAAAGAATATTCCTCCTCGGTCACCTGTTTCGATACGAAATGTTCATAATACATAACATCTAAAACGGTAACATTCAAATCGCGTTCAATATCTTTTGGTTCCTCGGAGTCTTGCCACGGATACTCTTGTTCAAGCATCTTTTTGGCATAATCTTTATTAACGTTGAATTTATTTATCTGCGGCATAATAACGTCTTCCTTTGGAGCCGAAACAAGTACATTAACTGGTTTCTCTTTTTCTGTGTTTGGTATATAGTNAAATGTCAATATTGAGAAACAATTATTATATTTATTATAAATTTTCAATCTAATACAATTAAGGAGTCCTCGAAAACTATTTTCCTTATTATCGGTCACATTTATAAATAGAAAATTAGAAAATTAGAATTATAAGTCTTAGGATTTAACAAAAGCAAAAAACCACTGCAAGACTAGCAAAGTTGACGTAATGCTAGTTTTGCAGCCGCCTTTTTTGCCATCACTTTATTTGATCCAACTCCATACACCTGCTTCGGTCTTCCATTTAACATGAATTGTAAAGGAACCATCACTTTGGTGGCTCCAGCTTCTACGGGGTTTCTAAAAAACGATTGATAAAAAATAAGACAATTTATTTAATACTGTTAGGTAGTTACCCAAACTTTGGATGAGGATTCGGGTTCCATTCATATAATTTTCGTACCAAATTTCTGGGAATTTTAGCACTAAAATTTTCTATTTCCTTCCACATTAAACGATGAAAGACTTTCCACACCACTTTTAAATCTTTACCACAATCTAGGAATATTGCACCCGCCAATGACTCAAAGACATCTCCCAAAACCTGGAGAATGAACATTACATTAATTTAATAAATAAATATAGCATTGTAATATTCTTGTTAAAGTAAAATGAGAAACACCAGCATAGCATATTTATAATTAACTGTTTAAAGTGATTACTGTAGCTTTATGTGGATTATTATTGAGTTTTCCTTTTCTTTAAAACAGAAAAGAGAAAATACGCATTGAAATACTATGCAATAGATAGCCAATTCTTTCAAAATATAAAATATATAATATTTAGGTAAACTGTAAAAACTTTTCGATTAAAAGCTAACTATTCTTTCGAAATTTTAATTTTGATCCATCAAAAATAATTCATATTACTTGCCTTGGGCACATCCACATACTCCGCAAGATTTAAGCCTTCGGCATCTGATTCTTCCAATAAAATCAATACTTCGTCGTCAATTTGGAATTTTTTCGATTCGATATACGTGGAAAATCTATCGATCATCGATTGAAGTTTTCCATTAAACATCAATAGATATTTGTGTAGATTATTTCGTACCACTAGACTGGCAAACGTGTTATTATTGACCAGCGCCGAACGTAAATCAGTCAAATCGCCAGGATCCAAATTACCGCATGCTTCATATATGTGACAAGTAATTAAAAAGTCCAAAATAGCATCTCCAAGAAATTCCAATTTCTCATACGATTGCGTTATATGATTGGGTGTGTACGAAGCGTGGGTAAGCGCCTGTAGTAAATAACCTCGATTTTTGAAATGATAGCCCAAGATGTCGTTTTCAATTTTCTCCCAATCAGGCAGATGATAATTTATGTCCGCTAACGTGGCTTTGGGATTTAGTATAGGATCTTTCGCCGGTTGGCTAAATAATTGCGAGACATTTTCTGATTTTGGAATTAACCCAATCCATTCAATAAATTTGATCGCTCCTACAATTAAATTTATTGTATTAATTATATCTAGGAGAAGTTTCTAAAATAGAAATATAATTCTCAATAAAAAAAAGTTAAACGGGAAATACAATATATTGAGATTAAGGGATCATTTTGACAATGAAAGGTGGTTTGTACGCATTACCTGAGTTACAGAAATTTTATAGATTTTGTTGAAACAGAAACGACGTTATTTAGGTTTGAAAACAGACCCTGTATATTTTAAGGTCTTTTTTAAATTTTTGATGCAAAATTTAACTTATTAATTGTCCCTAATGTAAATTGTGTATTAAATCCGACATGAATAGATTTTACAGGCAAAGAAAATCTTACCTCCTATACCACATGTTTGAAAATAGGCCCCCAATAAAGCCTCGACACAATCTGCGATTTTTTTATCTCCTACATAGTTGCATTTAAAAAATAAGGCCAATTCTTGGATAAGGCCTTCCTCACTTGAATCTTCTTCGCAAAATAAATCCATAATTTTTCCAATTGTGTCAGTTGATAATTGACCGCTTATTCTTTCATCTAATGGTATATCTATTCGATATAATGATGACAAAGTCGTTTCCTTGTTGCTTATTTTCATTTCCATTTGATCTGGGATTTTGAAACCAGGCGGCAACCAGTCTGGCATTTGTAAATCATTAATTTTCATTATACCTCCGATGTTTTTCTTGGAGCCCAAATAGAAAAGATTCTTATTGCTAACAAGTCTGCTTTTTAAAGTCGTTGCAATTCCCTCCGTGAAATGGGGAAATTTGAGGAAAATATATATGGAACTAAAAAGTTTCAAAAAAGAATCACCCAAAGTTTCTAGCCGTTCCATATTAACAATATCATTAGCTTTTGAGGTAGTCATCGCCTTGTATATTAAAGGCAAATCAGGCCCGGATTGGAAATTGAAAGGAGTTTCGATTAGTTCGATAGGTTTCTCTTCATAATCTTTGAAATAAGTTAGAGCTAATTGATCTTTTTTGGTTCTAGGCATTTCGTTCTTTAAAGAATATTCCTCCTCGGTCACCTGTTTCGATACGAAATGTTCATAATACATAACATCTAAAACGGTAACATTCAAATCGCGTTCAATATCTTTTGGTTCCTCGGAGTCTTGCCACGGATACTCTTGTTCAAGCATCTTTTTGGCATAATCTTTATTAACGTTGAATTTATTTATCTGCGGCATAATAACGTCTTCCTTTGGAGCCGAAACAAGTACATTAACTGGTTTCTCTTTTTCTGTGTTTGGTATATAGTCTAACAAATATTCATCTAATTCTAAAGGCTTCTTTTGTTCACAGCCGTTTAAATCGCATTTCAACCCCATCACAGAAGATATTTTCAATCTAAATTCTTCAAGACGGAACATATATGATATTCTCGATAAAAATTGTTGGAAGAAAATGTGCTTGAATCCACAGATCCGCGGGAAAATCCTGTTTTACAACTAATTCCGGAATCAAATGAATCTCAAATTCATCGAGAGTTTCCTTTTTCCTTTTTTTTTGAAGGCCTTCTGGTTTAATAAAATTCAACTTTTTCGATAAACCTCTGACTAGCAGTAACGGTTGGGCAGGATTCAATATTGACACATTGTGTTTTTCATGATAATAATCTGCAAATGTGGAAAATTGCTCATTGGGAAATGGACTTTGCGCTGTTTTCATGAGGGCAACTTCGGTTACTAAAAAATTCTAAAAAAAACAAAGTTTATCTAATATCTAAACTTTTAATAAAAGAAAGGAAAACCTGTTTTCATACACGAAAGTCGATTAACAGTAAAATGAATGAAATGTTTTGTATTAAAAAGTGTTGCTTTAGATTTTTTATAATTTTTGCTATGAATAGTAGAAGTGTTCATTATTTAAATTTCTTAAAAAAAAAACTAAATTTGTCTTAAACCAGTCACCAGCGTATTCTGCATGAAATTGTCTTCTTTATTTTATGAATCCTATGAATTATAATTCAAGTCCTAGAAAATTAAATTATGATACATCCGTCTTTAAAGTGTACTAGAATCGTTTTATAGTTAAATAAAAGGTATACTACTTGAGTAATTATACTACTATGTATCAATATACTACTAAGAAAACAGGTTAGAGTTATATATTTTATGGCACACTTACCCCCATATCTCTATACCAAGGAGAAACAATTTTCTTTAGATAATTCTCCTGTGTAACAATCAAACTCAATTTTTCCTCACTTGTTGGTTCACGCCACGGTTCTCTAACGGTTTGATGTTCCTCTAGGATCCCAATATCAATGATACCTAATTCTTTATTAACTGGGACTATTAGCATGCTTTCTGCATCAGTTTCGTTATCAAACATAAGGAATTCACGAAGAACTACCAATATATCATTATAAACCAAAATGTTGAAAGCTCGAATATTCCTTATAGTTTTTTCGTCCAATTCGATTTTAGATAGGTTGACTTTTAGTTGAACATTGATGGCGCCCAAACTGGCATAAATTGGAAAATCGCTAATTGTAGGCACAGAGTTTGGAGTAATTATACCATAGGTTAAATTAGAGGTGTACATATCGTAAAGGGAGGAATAATTGATATTCTGCCGTCTTTCAAAGACGGGCTGAAGATCAATTATGTGTAACCAAACTGATATTTTGCTTGATATTTGGCCTTGAAGAAATAACGGTATCTGAAATACAAAAATTAAGGAAATTATTAACAAAACTTGACGTAACCCAAATTATGATAAATTTTATATACTTTTATTCTATTTTTATGTATGTCTGAAAATCTTTGAAAAAATGTATTGAATATTAAACTAAGACTGTCTAAAAAGCAGTTAGAAAATAACAAGAGCAGTAAAAAATGTTATTTTTGTGTTTATTCAGTTATAACGGAGAATCATTAACTATGGATTTTTAAGACCTGCAAATTGTCTACGATCTATTTATCATTATAATGAACCCAAGGTGAAGAACATTTCAATTTATAATTTTCGAGGCAATGGGTTGATTAATATGAAACTACCCACCTAGGACTGTATATATTTGATTTTCATTGATTGACTTTCTGGTCCGCATAATGTTTAATTCCTAATTTTTTTCTGTTTTTCTGATTATTCTACCAATTGCGGTAGACCAAGGATTGTTAAACACTAAAAAGAACCTTATATTGAGACGCACGGCGTACCTTTAATTTTTTTTCTCTTAAATGGTTGAGTATTGTTCTATCCTTTTACTCAGTTAATTTATTAGCAAAAAAATTTATATTCTCAGTTTCATTAAAATCTGTGATCTCAAGTTCGCGTCCTCCTCTTGTTAGTATCATTTTCCCAAACAAATGGATTGGATGGAATTCAATGACCAGCAAGATCTTGTGACCTAGCTCCACTAGATTTCTTCTTGAAGGATTATTTCAAATCTAAAGTGTATTTAAACCGACTTAATAAATTGAAGATTTGAAAATTAGAATTTCGCATTGCTCATTATCAGTATATAGGTAGTAGCCAGTGTGAACAATTAATTTGTTTTTTTAATTTTCTTGCAACTTTTGACGTTTTACTTAAACTTTTATTTGAAAACTTATTATTTTGTACACAAATTAAAGTGCCCTTGTAAATGATGTTATCGAAAATTAGGGTTGTCATTTTAAAAAATGAGGAAGTGACGTCCTAACTGCGACAATAAAAACGTCTTACTATACATATATCAGAATTTGCGCATTTAAAAACTAAGTTTACATGTCCGAGCGATTTTTTTCTTTGCTCTTATTACATTTGTTCTAACCTTTACGTCCTCACTGTATAATTTAGGTATTGGAATAAAAATATTAGAAAAACAATTTTTTTACCATATACTAATTTACTTATAGTCGACTATAAATGTTTAATTGTTTTTGAAAAGTAAACATAACTTAAAGTCGTATTAACACTGTTTTCCATCTAATACGTAAACTAATTTAACCAATTATTGTTTTAATACTATTTGAACAAAATGAAAAATAAGGGTACGAGGCTATCTGTCACGTTAGGAATTTGAACTTCTAAACAGTATTTTTAAATTTAATACATTCCTTTTTAACTTAAACTTTACCTTTTTCTTATGTTTTCGTTTGTTTTTATTAGTTCCGGCTGTAGGTTCTTTTTCGCTAGGATAATGCTTGAACAAGAAACTCACGTCATCTTCTGGAATGACCTGTTTCTTGGGCAACAAATGCTTATCTAATTCCCCAATTTCATAAAGCTTTATGCAAGCTGATAAAGCGGCTGCCCTTTTGGCCAATTTTAAACAAGGCATATAAGGTCCCTATAAAAGTATATAGTTAAAATAACGTCTGTTTAAAAAGAAAAATTACATATTTACGATTATCGGTTCAGTTAAAGGACAAATTGTTGGCATTAGAATTATGACCCTTATATCAGCATTTTCTCTTTCCTCCTTATAAAGTTCCGGAGCTAAATCCGTATATTTGTCGCATGGTAAGCTATTGCAATATTGACATAACAACGAAATAGCAGACACCAAATCCACTCGTGCTGAGTTTTTCCCATCAACATAGTATGGAGGTATTGGGTCCTCGTTGTACATCCTCGTAATTTCTTCGTCAGAGGGTTCTGATCGTAAATCATTTTGTCCAATAAGCAACTACAAAGAAAACAATTCGATTTATTTCTAGACATATTGGTCGGAATCCATAAAATTTGCTAAAAATGAATGTTTTTGAGCAGCGATTGACAGCGTGGAGCACTTAGTGCTATTGAAGCAATTGAACATATCGACAATACAATATAATTCGTACATAATAAGAACACGTAAATTGGTATTCAAAGGAAATCCTGCTGAACTTTGGGATTTCTGAAATATGATTTCTTTTCAAAAGGTAGCCAATCCTTGTAATAGAGTAAAGAAAAAACATAATTTTTCATAATCACTCTGCACTAATAATGCTGTAATCGCTAATGCACTGCTTACCTTTTGCAAGGTAAGTTCAACTTCCTGAAACTCTGAATATCGTTGTTTAAACTTTTGTATTTTTGTGTCCTCAACCATCATATAGAACAAACTGGCCGGATTCCTGGCACGTCCTTTTGACTGTATATATGAGCGATATTCTTCAGGTGAATCAAACTTGACCACTAATGAACATGTACTTATATCCACACCCTCTTCTAGAACATTCGACGCACATAAAACGTTTATTTCCTTATTTTCAAATGCCTGGATTATTTCTTTGTTTTTCTTCGATCTGTACAGAGCTTCTCTGGTATCATTGTATGGATTATTATTGCAACTAACTATAAAGTTCGGTTTTATATGAGAATATTCAGCAGATTCGCTGAGAGATTTTAGAATATAATAAATCACTTTGGCGGTGAATCGGCGTTTAGTGAATATTAGACTGCACAACGGTTCCTTAGAGAGCTTACTATATTCAACAAAAATTCCTATTAGTTTTAAAACCTAAAAGAAAACAAGACGTTTTAAAAAAGGAAGTTAAGTAAATCTACGAGGTGACTTTCGAAAACGATAGATGATATAAAATCGGCTTAGAGTACAAAAAAAAAATTTATCCAAAAACCATCGAAATATAAGTTTGAACGGATATATTTTCGATATGGGAATTTGCCGAATCCACTGGTCATGGCTTTAACAAGGAATTGAACTGTATTTTTAGCTTCTGGTTCAAAAAAGGATCCATTGAATCTTAATTTAACAGTTCGGTATCGTATATTGTAAGTACCTTGTACATACTTCAGTGTCGACAATGTTATTCTTAATGGCTCTTTTATAAATCGTTTATTATATGTATTATACGAAATACTTACCAGAAATAGCATCCATTATTTTTCTATAATGATATTGTTGTTTCAAAGCAAAGTACTTCAACATACATTAATATCTGAAGTTTTTGTTTTTATAATAAAATTTCATTATTTTTCTCTTTTCCTTTTGGTGTATTCAAGACTGTTATAATATTACAGTGAAATTCAACTATTCGTAATGACTTCAAAAAACTTTTCTTTAAATTGTAGAGAATTTGAAACTGTAAAAAAATCGTTACTACTATACCTAATTTTTCAACAAGTACTACTGCAAAAGGTAATTTATTCTTGGCAAGACATAATTGAAGTCGAAAATTTCCAAATTGTTTTGGAGTCATACATGTTTTAATGAATAATAATAAAAACATAAAGAAAAGGAAGTAAAGAATAAAGAATAAAGAGTCGTCTTTTTTTTGGCATTTTAAATTTTTATCATAAACAAAATTTGTTCTTGTTTAAGCATTTCATATCAATTGTCATTTTCTTAGAATTGTCACCATATAATTAACATAGAACTAAAACCAGATAAGAAATTAAAAAACTGAAAAAAGTCTTTTGCACAATTTCAAAATAATAAAATATTGTTGAAAGGAATACTGCGAAATAGTTCTATGTAATTTAACTGCATTTTTAAATACCTTATCTGAGGAAAACTGAAATATCTTTTCAATATTTTCATAGTTCTGCATTTCGGTTTTAAAAAGCATCTGCGTTTGACAATATGCTGTCTGTACATATGATAAGATATGATTCAATGCACTATCCGAACAGTGTTTCTTAAGGCGTTCTACTTGAATTATGTGGGCCAATATGGCTTTATAACCACCATAAATTCCTAGTTCCGAAATATGAATAATAACATCCTTAATTGAATTGATTAGTTTTTTCAAGCCCTCATCTTTGTTCAAAGGTTTTAAATTGTTATTTTCCAATTTGATGTTTGTTGGTAGCATATTCGTGTTTTTCACTTCATTTAAAACTTCTATTGCATCGGTTAAAATTTTAATCACTGTTAGATCAATACTACTGCAATTATATTTCATATAGGAAAGAACCAATTCTTTAGGATTTGTTGAATAGCTTTTTAATAAAAATAAATTATGTAATTAAAAGAGTAAACGGCAAACGGTAAATCTCACCCAATAACTTGTTCTAAACCATCCACGGTGGCAACCTTGCTGTGGTAAGTGATCTCCAACTCACGAATTTGCATATGAATTCTATTTGGGGTACAGTTCCCATTTAACAAAGTTGCTGTAAGGCCAAGTATTCTTGGCTTATTTTCGACGAGCTCCAAAGATTTGCATAACTGACGCATTGGTTGATCACTTACCCCTCTATGACATTCATCAAAGACAATCAGATTTACTTTGTTTAAATCTGAAATTTCGATTCATTAAGTGATGTATTCATTAAGTGAGGAAAATTACAATTATTATTACCTAAGAAATCCTGATTGGCAAGGTTAACCAGTATTTGTATTGTCATTACGAAGACATCATATTTATCAAATTCCTCATACCATTTAGTTTTTGGCCAAAAGTCTAAAGCCATTTCCCCTGAGTATCTACCTACATTTAAGTTTGTTCGTAGTTCAATACATTTGGCATGTTGATCAACTAAAGCAACAGTATTAACCACTACAAATGAAATTTTTCCACCTTCGGAGTATTTTCTATAAAATCAAATCGAAATTACTTTACAACTTAACATTAATAAAAACAAAACTTACCTTCCACTATGTTGAAGATGCTTCAGAACCAATATTGCAATAAAGGTTTTTCCTGAACCAGTAGGCAAGTATATTATTGTGTTATTTTTAATTGCAACATCACATAAAGCAGCTTGATAATTTCTAGGTTTAAAATCTTCTACCCTGTTATTCAATGTAACATTCATTTTGCAACAACTGAAAGGAAAATTAAAAAAAGAATAAATGGTTGCCTTGTTTCAGCACTTCAAATTAAACCAAAACATAAATCACCATAATGGACACGTATTGCTGATTAAGCTAATCTAAAAACAATAAATTTATAATGGATCGTATAAATGAAACGAAGTAAAAATACCTCTATCTGAAACATTTTGACTGTTTCAAGAACATTCTTTTAATCATTATGTATTAATGCGTTTACAATGAATTGATAATGAAACTTTTTTTTTTTAGAAATCTTAAAGTAAAAAAGTTTAATTCGTCTTATTTACCCAATGTGATTTCTGGGATTCACATAAACTGATATGGTTTTTTAGGTTTAGAAATATTGTGCAATACATACAATAAGTAAAACAATGTAAAACAATATTTCTGTTGGTAACATTTCTGTTGTTTACTTTAATATAGTTTCTCTATCTACATTATGATACTTAAATCTTTGTTGTTCATACATGGAAAGTTAAATTGAATGAATAACGAAATAAACGAAATTATAGATAAAATAAAATATAACATAATTACCTTAAATAGGATATTATTAATTTCTAGTATTTTGCACAATTTTTTTTCTTATTTGAAATAATTCTTAGTTATACTAAATACTTCGGAGATAAAAAATTTTGAAGTGCATCTTTGGCACCAGCCCACTTCAAAGTCAAGTATAGGAATGGGAAAAACCTAACAGTATAATCGAAATTGAGGTTAGTTTTTCAGTTATTTTTGTGGTTCTTGTAATAAACAACCTGTTATTATTAAAACAATTAATATTGAATTTGAAATTAACTAAATTAATCAACTATCACAGTAATTTGTTTTCGTATACGATAAAATAAATGAATTTATTGATGTTGATTGCCGTATTTTTAGGAATTTTGAAAATAAAATCTGATTTCTCTATAAAAAGGTTCTAACAAGATTATTACTTTAATTAATCATTAACAAGAGAGTGTTTAATATGAAATAATTATTTTGAGTCTATTATAATTGATAGGTTAAACCAAAAGTGAAAAACTCCCATTCCTAATCAAATGTCAGAGAGAAAAGGAGGTTTTGTTTTTTCTGTTTATTTGAAGCAATAAATATAAATTAATTTTTTTTTTTCAGTAAATGTTAATTTTTGTAAGAAAGAACCAAAAAAACCTAATAGAAGTAATAGAAGCATGAATTTTGATTTCGAAAAATGTTCTAGCCATATATACACGTATGGAAAACGAAAAGCTGTCCATAGGAAATATAATGGAACGGACAGAGAACACACTACACCTAATATAAAAACATATGTGCCTGACAAAGATACAATATCTTTGACATTTAGTTCGTTTCAATCGGTGTTGCCAGATATGTTTCTATTTTTTGAACGATAAGATAATTTTAATTTCTAAAGTTGCAGGGAATATTTAAGAAAGCAAGCTGAAATTATTTTGAAGTGTCCGGCTGCATCAAGAAAGTCAGAAATCACACAAATACATTTTTAATCACGATAATAATTTCAGCTTGCTTTCTTAAATATTCCCTGCAACTTTAGAAATTAAAATTATCTTATCGT
This sequence comes from Hypothenemus hampei, assembly GCA_013372445.1. Classification (NCBI taxonomy): domain Eukaryota; kingdom Metazoa; phylum Arthropoda; class Insecta; order Coleoptera; family Curculionidae; genus Hypothenemus; species Hypothenemus hampei. The sequence continues at coordinate 88,406 of JABRWK010000207.1, read as the reverse complement.
TCAAAAAATAGAAACATATCTGGCAACACCGATTGAAACGAACTAAATGTCAAAGATATTGTATCTTTGTCAGGCACATATGTTTTTATATTAGGTGTAGTGTGTTCTCTGTCCGTTCCATTATATTTCCTATGGACAGCTTTTCGTTTTCCATACGTGTATA